>JAILXH010200810.1:2202-15447 GCA_023558415.1 Piaractus mesopotamicus | reverse complement strand
ATATATATATATGTATAGTAATAACACTATGTCCCAATTTTTAAGCCTAACTCTACATCAAACTCTAACCTTAAGATCAATAAGCAAAAATAAATGTCTTTTTTTCTCCAGTTTTTAAAAATTAAACACTTTACAAAGTCAGAACCATGCAGGTTAAGCCTGTTTTTCTTGGTTTTACTATAAAGTCGGGCCATTTCTACACTGAAAATGTATGAAAACCAACACGCACACACACCCGCACCCTTTCAACCCCATCAATTATTAAACGGTGCAATATTACGTGTTGCTCGGTCACACATTTACTCTGTATTGATGCCTCGGGCCATCTCCCGTGGACGTAGCAAACAGAAAGCTTAGGTGACTTGAGCTGCATAGAAGCTTGTGGGTTGTTGGCTCATTGTAATTACAGCCAATGGGACAGAAGTGTGTGGATGTTCACTCACACACTGGATAGACTGCAAGTATGGATGTTGTGGCTGTCCATTCCTAACATCTACACCTACCATGACAGGATATCTGAAGAGGCAAAGCCAGAATAAAAAACACAAACCACGCGGATTGAAACTGCCAATGGATATGATGGACTGCTTCATTAACTGCCGTCAGATTCTTTGTCACTAATATCTACAAGAGAGGTCATCAAGGGTCACAGATCTCATCTAAGGTAAGATTAAAAAGATCACATTCTACTGCCTGTTACATTTACAGACGTTGCTTGAGTGTAGAGATGAGACGTCAGCTGCAAGTTTCTAAATTACATTACAAGGAGAGTGAAATCAATATGTCCCTCTTGGGGAAAGGAAGGAGCAACGAGAGAATGAGAAAATGTTCCATAATGACTTACAGTGGGCTGAATAATTAATTCTGGGTGTGACCCTCCATCTCAGCCACTTCTGCTGAATTAATTAACACCGATGATTTGAACCCTTTCAACATTTCCTCTTGTTTTTGCCATCATAAGTGAATGAGGTCCAAGTACAAGATCCGTCTCAAATTCACGCTTCCACTCTCAGCTAAAAAGCTTCTCTATAGTTCCAAAAGGCGTTCTATGAGTTCTGGCAGTAGGGAAAACGATTTTGGTGCTGAACAGAAACACTTAAAATGTTCTTTAAGTAGCTATATACAATAGATTCTCCATACAATCTTTTTGACTCTGTAAAGTACCATGTTTTCTGTTTGTTTGGTCCACTTTGATTTTTCCTTTTTTATTTAGATTTCACATTTATTTTGTTATTATATGTTATTTCATGCGGACTACATCATAAAATGACTAATAAAATGACTATAATAATAATAACTGATTCAATAACTTACACATCAGCTATTACAATACACTGACATATATATTCATATGCAAAAGTTTAGGCGCCCCAGTCAAATTACGTGTTTTGTTGATACTCTAGGTGAAAGTAAGTTAACACACACTCTACAGAGAACAAAGTTCTGCATATTTTAATGCACAAGTACTGTTTATTTGCTGACTTTAACATACTGGAGAAAAAAATAAAACATAAAATGTGGCTTGTGCAAAAGTTACGGCATATTTTATATTTAATGTAATAATTTTTCCAAATACATTAAACTCATAAAAGAAATTGTGCACTAAAATTTGCAGAACAATGCCATATTTAGCTTTGTAGAGGTAGAGATGTAGAAATGTGCTAACTCATTTTCACTTAACGAAATCTTCACAAAATCAGCAAAGCATGTACATATATATACATCCACACACACACACACACACACACACATGGAAGGGATGTTTTCAATGTTTTACAAGTACAACTTGTTTGCAGATAAATATATAACATGATTCTAATATGCTAGTCCTTCCCAGGTTTCAAATAATTAGTAGGAAGATGTTTGAAAAAATGAAGAAATATTACGTGTCTAGGATAATGAACATAGTTATAGATGATTCCTAAATGACTGTAAAAGCTGAAAAGCGTCAAGAATGAATTTGTAGTAAATTTATATTCATAATTATTCATATTTAAAAAGTGTTGATTATATTTGAGGTGAGTAACTTGACAAAACATTATTTTAAATAATTACATTACCAAAATACTTGCAATATAAAATAAACTAAAAAATACCTTTTGGTGCTACATTGTATAAGCCATTTTTGTACATAAAACTCTGTATACTACAGGTTCTTCATCATTGAGATGACTACTACTACGACTATAAATGATAATAAGATAAAGGAATAAAATAAAATAAATTAAAAAATAAATAAATCAGCTGAATATAACACTGGGCATTATAACTGTGTGGAAGCAACTATAGCATAATCAGAATGGCACACATAAAAAGAACCATTTTCTGAATGGCAAAGACACATCTAAGCATTTAAATGGTTCTCTGAGTTGGTATTTTCAGAGTGAATAACTATTACCTTCACTGAAGAACCCACTAAAGAACATTTAAGTGCAAATATCACATCCTAATTCGCAGAAAAGACAGAAATGAGTGAAGCAAAAGTGAAATAAAGAACACTGGCTGGTGTAAATGCTAATCCTCTGAGATAGACACCACCCTCCAAGTAAACACACGGGCAGCCAGAGGGACACCACACCCCCTCTTTATCTCCAGCTGATTACATGATTCACGGTGATCATTTCTCGGCTGTGACCAAAAATACACCTTATTCAGCGCCTTCATGCAGGCCGCGGTGGTGGAGATGAGAAAGTAAACACAGCTGCAGAGGAAGTGAGATTTTTCACCCAAAGAACATTTTGCTCAGACGCTTCATATTCTATTATATGTGGATCCACTCAGTTCAGTGAAACGTTTCCACCTGAGGTTGTCAGGCTAAGCTGATGACTGAGCAGATTGTTTTTCTGGTGTTAACTGTAAGTTGGTGAGCTGGACATCAACTCTCATTTGCTCCTGAGCCTGAGTTGTGATGCTTGGACAGATCCTCACTGTGCTGAGCAAACACGGAAACGGAAAGATAAAAGTATTCTTGAGACTTTATGATCACGAATAAAAAAACTCTGCTTATCGTAAACGACTGTACATGCTACTTCTGTCCTTTGAACTCATTAAAGGGGAATTCTATCAATTTTTCTATTTTTTCAACCACTGAGACGTAAACAAAGTCATTCAGAGTGGTTTGATGTCAAAGAGTTCTTTCTACAGTAACCAACAGTGATGATGATAGGAACCAGGTGTCACAATGTCTATAACACAAATATAGCAGTTTTATTTACTGTCCAAAACAAGCAGTGAACTTAACCGTGTCTTCTAAGTTTTATCCATGATGTTGACAAAGCAAAAAAAAGATAAAATGTTTTTTTAGGAACTACCTTGCCTTACAACTCCCTGAACATACCCCTCCGCCTAGAATATATTTTTAAAATATATTCAAAAATATATTTTAAGCTTTTCATAAAACTACTGTAAAACAATGTCTAAGTGCATTAGGCAGTGCATTTGTGAACATTTCATGTCATAGGTTTCTGTGAGGGAGCTTTCAGTGGCATTAAAATCTTCTTATGTTTGGTTCCTATCACCACCACTGTGAACAACTTTGTCTTGGTAAGATTCTCTAGAATGGTTTTCACATCAAACCCCTCAGAATGACCTTGTTTACGTCGTTATAATTTAATTATGCAGAATTTTAGTGGCTGGCCTCTAAATAGCTAATACAACATTTTTTGCAAAAGACATACTGGAATAAATCATATAAGGACAAAGATCAGATAATATAAGATAGTGTAAGATAACAATAAGATATTGGTAAAGGAAAAGGAAATATAACATCTTCAAGGTACTTTATTTTCACAGAAAGATAGCCATTCATTCCCAGTAACGCTTACTGACAACATCCGCTTTATGTTGAACTTTAGTCCAAATTGTTAAAGTGTGGTAAATGATTAGTAAGTGCTAAGGTTAAAGAGACATAACAAAGATTAACACACTCACAGATTCAGGAAACAGTGTTGTTAAAGACCCCCAGAACTCAAAAACAAAAAAAGGTTGGCTCCTCTTGATGGTTAATTATGATTATATGGGTTGGTATTTGTGTCAAATGTGTGACCACTGGACAAATTTCACATTTTTTTCATGACAACGTTTTAGTTCACCTGTTAAATAAATAAATAAGTGAATGAATGAATGAATGAATGAATGAATGATTGTGTGGCACTACGTATCAGCATATTTTCATACTTCACAAAATAGTCTGAATCTTTTGCATTCCAATAAACAAAAACATGTTAATAAGAGGATAATAAAACCTACAGAATATTCTGATACCAATATAACTAATATTCATGACATTAGAACAGTGTAACAATCTGTACTTACCAAGTGAGCATGACACATTATGCAGAGTCATGATGTCAAATAACTTTGCTTCACTTTGTGCTGTACAATATACTTTCTTCATAATAATTAACATAACTATAAATAAACAGTCTTGGAAAACTGACATTACTTTCCACAGAGATGATGGTAATGGAATATACAGAGAATATTGCTAATAGATAATAATTGTAACACTGGTTATAATGGCAAAGTAAATATGTGAAAATAATATTGTTAATGTTATTGTACAGAATTTCGTAACTCTTGCTCCAGTCCACAGCTGGAAAGAGGGCGTAGAACAGAGCTGACAGGACATACTTGCCATAAGAGCCAAGAAATGACAGCACATCAGAACAGACAGTTATTTCAGTGTGCCACTGTACCATGAACATTGTTTTCGAAAGGTTCTCTTGTGTCTGCTTCAGAAATGCATTCAGACATGGGGGTATGGTGTTTGTAACTGAAGAGTGACAGGTGGTCAGTGCTGGAGAATGCTCCAAAGTGATCCTGTATCCACCACTGGGGGTCCAGTGTCTTTTACATGAGTGCAATAGAAGCTGTCCTGCTGTCAGAGCCTTCTCTTACATCACCTGGTTGGATAACAAACTGTTTCTATCATTCTGCTAATAAGTTAATTGGCTGATTGCTGTGTAGTTAAACTTGTTTAAAGCAAATCTGACTGGGTAATTGAGTGCTGGATCTTATCAGTCAAACAGGTGGGCTACCGTAGTTCTTTTTGTAGTATTTGCTGCACTTGTGCTAGGAATACTGTATTTATTTTGATCTGAATGGTTAGTACAGAAAAAAAACAGTTGCAACTTGCTGGCAACTTGACTGCTTTCAGTTGTAATTTTTTCAACCTGCGGCATCCGGAGTGCTGTGCACAAAAGGGCACAGGTGGTCAGGATGGAAAGATAGGATGCAAAACGTCTCTCCCATTGAAAACAATAGAAAAAAGGCACCATGGTAGGCAAAAGATGCATGCAGTGTGAACCCCATTAAATTCTAAGGGACCATATATTGACCCACACTTCAGTTCCCTATTCACATAAACACATGACATATTAGTTTCATAGTACTTACTGAATAATTCACTGCATTATAACAAGTAGCTGATTGTATGTCAGCCCATTATACCATTTTATTTTTACCAGTTTATTTGTCCATATGTTAAAGTAAAATAATCATTGTACTCATCATTTTATAACCCCTCACAAGCCTCAGATATCTAAATATTGTGAGACTTGTCATGTATCGTGAAAATGTTTTAAGTATTGTGATATTATATTTCTGCCATATTGCCCACCCTTAATTTGTACTTGTTACTAAGTAATCTGAATTTAACTCTGTAATCTCTGTAAAGATACCAAATAAGACTTAATAATAACCAAATAATGATCCTGCAGTTTAAGGGTTTCACTGCTAAAAACAAATGAACATTCGAATAATCCCTCTTTATTTTGTGAACAAACACTGCAGTTGGCTAAAAACAATCCCTCAGCTACTCTCCATCTGAGTCCGTCTCAGCTGATAAAAGAGATTCAGTGTTGCTGAGCAACGGATTATTTGTGCAACACAGTCTCGGGTTGGTCTCAGTCCTAGCCACTTGTCTCACTTCTTTGGAAAGGCCGTTTTGTATTTACACGAACATAATATCATGAAGGTAGTTCTGGATCGCTGGAGAGAGGTTACAGCCAGATTACTGAAATGATGTTAAACTGTCCAAATGGTGGCTGCCTCACTTTATTCCTGGAACAGCATTGGTACATGGTGTCTGTTCTTGGAAATGCACTTGCAATCAACCCATTTAGACAGCATATGCAAACCTGTTATGGATGTTGCCACCACAACAATGCAAAGTATCAGAAATGTAAAAGTTTTAATGCCTTAAACTTTGGGCTTATTATCAATTTATTAATCTTAAGACTTATTAATAATTAACTACTATGAATTATTTGGCAACTACTCTCAAACTAATATACAAGTTGTAGTTATAAATTGCACTGGATGCGTAGCACAGGGGTTTCACTGGCAACCACGCACTCTAATATCTTTATTAGCCTCATATAATATTACTAATACTGAGTGGCAAACCCTGATTAATAGAGCTAGGCCTTCAGATCAGGTCATAAATGTCAAAACTCTGTTCTGAAAAACAGCTGTTCTGGATTAAACATAGACATTTGTCTTATTTAGTCTTGTAACCGACATTAATGTATGTTGTACCTTGTATTTAGCAGTTTTACAGTGACGCTTAGCAAAGAGACGTCTTACAGAGCTCTGTTTTCCATTTCTAACTCACTAAAAGGCATTCGTATTCACGATCAGTGGCATATCTAGGACTTCTAGAAGGCCTAGAGTAACGTTTTTTTCATTAAATTGGTCCACCCATTGGAAATCAAAACATTATTGGTTGATTCCACTGTCAGTTCCTCATAATTATGTAGGTAATTAATCTGACATGTTAGGACTTCAAGTCATCTACTGTAGGCCTGAGCAATAAAGGCACCTTTCTATGTAGATGATGTTTGTCTGACAAAACTGCATAGTTGGCCAGTGCATCACAATTCTTGTGTTAGCTAAATCTTCCTGTAAGTCCTTGACAGTGGTGTGAGGGTTTTGCTTTGCATACCGAGCCAGTCTTAAAGGAGTTTTTTTTTAGATATTTTTCTTGGTCTTCCAGATCTTTTCTTGACTTCAACAGTTCTGCTTCATTTTAATTTCTTGATAACATCTCAGACAATGAAAATGCTAAGCAGGAAGTGTTTGGATGTGTTTATAGTCTTTGCTTGCTTTGTAAGAGTCAATTTTCTTTAGCTTTAGAGCCTCAGCCAGCCGTTCAGATGAGCCCATGGCTGTTGATTGTATGCACAACACTCTGAGATGTTTAAAGAGTCATAATGTATTACTCTCTGGAATTGTCTACAAATAACTTGGATTAAGGCCTAAGGAATCAAATAAGTTCTAAGACGTTACACTAGAGGTTTAATTGAAAAGGTTCCCAAACATTTTATTTAATTATTTTTTCAGTATATTAAATGCAAATAAATGGTAATTGTGCATTAAAAATTATAGAAATATGTCATATTTACATTTATTCTCTGCAGAACAAATTAGAAAATCAACAAAACATCTAATTAACTGTATGCAAACTAGTTGTGGGTGTTGCCAACACTACTAAGAATTAAAAGGGGAAAACAACAACCGAGAGACCAAGAAACCTTATGCACAGGTTGCCTGTCTACATGTGTCTTTCCTTAAGCTGTGATCACCCTACTGTCAGCATTCAGCTTCATGCCTGTGGGCTCGAGGGTTTCCCTGCATGGAGAGCTGCCAGGCACCACTGGCCTCTGGTCACTTGACTGGAGATACTTGTGGTTAGGGATGTGGCTGTATAAGATGTTGGAAGATGTGAGGGGGAGAGAGAGAAAGAGAGAGAGAGAGAGAGAGAGACAGAACATAGCCCCTCAGCCTTAGGCTCTGAGTCACTCGAGTGTAACTAATGCTGCTGTCCGTGAGCTCTGGGTACTCTTCTCAAATGAAGACACATCAACCCCCAGCAGGCTGCGACCCACCATGTAAAATCCAATAAAGGCCCTATGAGCTTCTGAAATGACCTATTATCAAAAGATAATGATGTTTTTATATAGGAAATATCACAGCAGATGTTGTCTGGAGCCATGAATGCGTAAAAGGCCAACATACATGCTAATGTGAGCACTGTCAGAATGTGGCTCACAGCAGTGTTAAGCCTGGCTGCAACCTCAATGGCGCAGATGATGTTGCTCTTAGCGTCAGTGCGCCACTGCTTCTCGCATACACACATGCATGCGTCGCTACAGCACGCTTGAGTCACCACCGCCGCTACCGTAAATAGTCAATGGTAATGAATCCAGAGGAGTTTCTGAACGTTTCCACCAGCTCCCACCAGATGGCTACAAAAATAAACCCTGCTAAATATGTAGCGTGTGGGTGAACGAATGCCAGCGGAGCTGACATAAATATGCCTGCCAGCCCCAGGCAAGGTGCTATGGGGAAAAAGGGCTCTGTGATGAGCATGGCACAGACAGAAGCCACTCACTTTTCACCAGCACTTTAAAAACAGCTGCTTTCAAACAGGCAACCATGTGATATTACTAGTCACAGTCATATATCAAAAAAGCTAATAATAAAGTAATAACGTTAAAAAAAATGCTGTTGGAAATGTTGGACTGATACCATAGAAGAACCACTTTGCTGCCTTCGTAGACGTTTCAATAGATGGCCTTTAAAGGAATAAGTTAAATTTATTAACTGAAAAAACGAACCTTTTGTGTTTTACGTCAACAGGCTTAGGGGTGGGTTGGCAGAGTGTTCATTTCTGAGTCAGTAATATTAAAAAAGATTGCTCTCTTTACCAACAATCACCCATTTTGTCAAGAGCTCTTAACATTAGGCTAGGGATAATGATTTTTCTATGTTAAAATACAAAAGTGTCCCTCAGTAAACATGTTATAGAAACATTTTAATGAGAAATTTTGAAAATATATACATGTTAGTTAATAGAAATGGCAATCATCTATATCTTTTTATAGATACCTTGACTCAAAAGCCAACTATAACTAATGCTGACTGATGGATGAGGTTGATTGGCACGTGCACGCTGCTCACATACTAAATATCATAAAAACTAGTACGCAGTACTGCACTACATTACTGTTTATATTACATTTCCACTAAGTTGGTAAAGTTATTTTTATCTCTAAGCAAACAAAAGGTCTACTAATTATGGTGGATGGCAGAAATATCAGCTCTCTCTATGTAAGCACTCTACGTAAATCACAACTACACAGTTCCTACATATGTTCATTTTGCGTAAGGAAACATGAATGCTACTTAGGAACTCCCACCTCCCACTGTTCCTCAAAGACACAGACTTTTCCTCTAGGAGTCATTATGTTATGTATGTGTGTTTACGTTTGATCTGGCCAGTTGTGTGGGCAACGTGTGTGTATGCAAATAAACTCCAGCAAATGAATCAGTTGTTATGTAACCTGCCACCATTTCGTTAATTTGCTCATCAGACATTGCTGGGTGTCTGCTGTGTTGATTTAAAAGATGGCTCTCCAGATGGATATCTATTGATTATTTTTGTGACCTTGTCAATGGAGCAGGGATCAAATGACCAAGTCACTTGAAAAACCTGACTGCTTTATGAACCCAAATGGACACAGTGCTTCACAGAGCTGGCCTTTTTGTCTTTTGTCTTATAAACTGCCATTGTGCAGGCCTACATGTACAATACTGTGCAAAAGTCAGAGATCATCCTTCATTTATTTAATTTCCAGTCAAAATGACCATTCAGAACAGTTTTTTAATTTTTTAGCATCATAAAAAGAAGCAGGAACATGTATTTAACAGAAAATTACATAGAAGACAAATAACAAAATATAATTATCAAATTTGTCAGTATTCAGTGTTCACACCCACCTGTTTGGATGCCGTCGCTGTCCAAAGAAAAACATGTATCTCCATTTTTTTTTTTTTTTTCTACCTCATTTGAGTGCAACATCTGTCGTTTATATTGTGTAAAAATTTAATGAAAACTGGACCAATAGAAATGTTCCAAAAAAGACCTGGAATAAAATATCTTCACCTTAACTTATGTTGGGAATAAAGAATGTTTTTGCCCTCTCCTGTAAAGTTTTATTAAAGTTTGTATTTTGGAGATGATTGTTTTTCTCTGGACAGCAACAATACACTAGTGAGTCCCATATTCTCTATATTTTTTTAACTATTATTTTTGTTGTTGTTGTTTTTTTCTGTTAACTTTCTCCTTTCGAAAGTGGATCATCTTATATCCAGAAAGATCTCCTTAATTAAACAACTTGTACTTAATGGCCATTTCGACTGGAAATTAAATAAATGAAGGGTGGTCTCTGACTTTTACACAGTACTGTATTTGGAGAGAGGTAACTGCTGCCTTTTCAGTTCTATCCTCTTCCAACGGTTCTCATTAACCTTGTTGGTCTCTGACTCGTACGGATTTTCTCTTTGAGGTTAATTCCTTTTTCGGATTCAGTGATACATAATTACGCTATTATGTAAGAGGGCAGGGCAGAGTAATACTTATGACTGTGCAACAGGATGTGCAAAGTGGAAGAACTACCTAACTGTCACGGCTCAGGTGTGTGTGGTAAATACTCTCCGGTGTAGTGTCTCTCTCCTGGTCTCTAGGGCTGGAGATCATCATGAGGTGATTTGTCGCTTGGCTTCATTATTTTTGTAGCAGAACAGGTAACGTTACACACACTCTAATTAATCATCAGGGGTTATGGGTAGGGTACGTGCTACAGGGATCATTAGAGTTCACTCAAGCTTTTACACTTTCTGCAAGTCAGCGAGAGACAGTTGTCTGAAGGGTGCAGTAGTTGGTGGGATGAAGCGTTGTGTACGTGTGTAAGCCCGGGGTGCTTTCATTCTGTTCTGAAAACTTTGAATAGAGACAGAGACGAAGACGTTTCTGTATAAAACCCTTCTCATTTCGTTGCCTGTTTAAAGGGGTTTAAACTGGTTTGGCCAACAATCTAATCTCCAGTAGGCCTGTCACATGTAATACTATTGTATGACTCTAATTATTTGAGCTTATCACAATAATTGTCCACAGTGGTAAGCTTTCACAATCATATGTTTATATCTTAACACACATAATTTGAATAGAGTGTCTTTTCATCAGTTGGATCGAGGCTATAAAAGAAGGGTAGAAAACACATTTATTAAGGCAGATCATGGGGTCACCATGGGGTAAACACCAAAAGACTTGGCACTGTAACACATTTAGGGGGCAGCAGTGAGTAATGTTTGTATATTTGAGCTCCAGCTGTCTGTTGTCAGTTGTGAACTATGAAGTATCGACAGGTTGGTAGCAAGATAGCTAATCAGCCAATTTGGCCACTTTAGTCACAATTGTTAATCACAATTCTTTATACAGGATTTAATTCATAGCTAAAATTCCATCACCATCATCATGACATGCTTAATCTACAGAATTTCCCAATGCAGTTGATCACACGAGACATGTTTGGTGTCTGAAGTTTCAATTTCAATTTAGCTAACAAGTAATTACAGCCACTGGTTAGCAATGTCAAATAGATCTGCTTATGTTACAAAGCTGTTGCAGAGTCTGGCAGTGACGGCACAGATGCCCCGGTACTTTGTGCCAGACGGCAGCAGTGAAAAAAGTCCATGTGAGGGATGGATGGGGTCGTCTACAATGCTGGTGGCTTAGCAGATGCAGCGTGTGGTGTAATCACATACATTTTTGGCCAAACCCTTTAAGTATATATCACCAGCAAATTGGCAAAAACATTCTGCATTTTACGTCATGAATTTGACTAAAATATATCTCCTTTGTAAAGAAATCTTGGATTGAATATGCAGAAATGATCTCTTTTTAAGAAGAAATGAAGATTCATACAGATGTGAAACTACTTGGGTCCTATAGTGGAGTTCTAGCAGGAATATAAGCCATGGAATAAGAATATGCACTGCATAATCAAAAACAAAAATCATGAAATTCGACCTATTAGACAAAGAGATTCTATAAATTAGAAATGGATGAAGAGATGACAGAAACGTTTGCATGTTTGTTGCGTGTTTCTCTAACAAGCCTTCCAGCATGTACTTATGCCTCAGTGAGCATGTTGCTAAGCAAAGAGATGCCACTCAGACTGGGACCACTGAGCATTCCCACTTCCACTCCTGATGTCTGGAAGCTCCAGCATCTCGGAAAACACTGCAACTAAATATAGGCCAAGGCTTGCATGCTCCTCTAAGCTGATGGCTTTGTTACAGGAGAGCAAAAAAGACCACACATTGGTATATGGTCTTCTCTGCATTACAGCTCGAAAACATAAAATGTTCTTAATGTCACATGGCAGCAGCAGTAGACCATTACTTAAAGGCGATTATTACTGAGATACCATACCTATTCAAGTGTGATCCAACAATTCAGCTAGACCTGATTTATCTTCATAGGCTACCCACAGTTAGTGCTGATATATGAGTTTGGGGCTGGTAGCGAATGGCAATCAGCTTATAGACTTATTATTGATGGCCTTGTTTTTGGACTATATGACCCACACACTGTATGATCTTTTTGCCATCACTATAAAACCCCAACAAATGAGATGTACCTTACATCACATGGCACCAGCAGCAGATCCTAAATAGGGCTGGTATGGATGGGACCCAACAGCCATATGTCTGCAGAGCTATGTCATGTTATTAGGCCTCCCCAGAACGATAGTGAGCGGAAGTGTCAGCAGAAGGCAAAGGAAAAACAACACAGCCTGTGTTTGGAGCTTCTCAGACAGCACCACTGACTCATCCCCTAAAGATCAGATGTTCCCTCAGAGAGAGGCAAGGTTGAGGGAACAAACAGCAAGGAGTTTTCCTTGTAGGCCATTGCCTTGAGAGCAAAGCATGTCAGCATTCACCTACACTCAAAAAAATAGATTTCTGTTCAATCAGACATGGGAGAGGCAGCAAAAACCTCATGTGGAAACCTCACAAGAGGAAGAAAACATTCTTAAATTCAATGTGTTAATATAATGAGATGTTATTACAAGTAATTTTGAACCATTTCTTTTGGTCCACTCAACATGAAATGTTTACACCAGGGGTGCATTTGTGGTGGACCTAGGGCCAAAAAAATCAAAACTGTATACAAATAAAAAAGGTTAGTAGGTTTAAAATTAAGTTTTAAAAATTGATTTTATAACATTACGCTATATTTTGTTACTGAAATTTTTCACGAATGTAATTTAACTCCTTACCAAGCCATTGTTTTATTACACAATTCTATAACCTAAGAACAGATTCATTAGTTTGCACTGAAGTCCCTATAGTTAATGAATAATATGCATTAGTATTTAATAAGCCTGGGGTTAA
>JAILXH010200778.1:10159-33537 GCA_023558415.1 Piaractus mesopotamicus | reverse complement strand
GCTGTAGTCTCCACGGCTAAAGACGGGTGGGTTGTCGTTGATGTCAGTGACGTTGATAATAACCATGGCGATGTCAACCAGCGACGCCTTGCCTCGCGCACCCTCCACTGACAGGTAATACTCGCGGCACAGCTCAAAGTCCAGTGCAGCGCTCACCCACAGCACACCTGCGGCACACAAAGACAATATCACAGCTGCTCCTGACCGGCACGCTGTGCTCTCTGCAGAAAATGGCCTGGAGGAAAGAGAATGTCACGTTTGCCTGAGCTCGAGAACAAAGCCCAGAAATCCATTCGATGGCTCTCTGGGATGAAAGCCACTGTGTGATATAGCTTTGTAAACGCAAAGCT
This sequence comes from Piaractus mesopotamicus, assembly GCA_023558415.1. NCBI lineage: Eukaryota > Metazoa > Chordata > Actinopteri > Characiformes > Serrasalmidae > Piaractus > Piaractus mesopotamicus. The sequence goes on along the minus strand of JAILXH010200778.1, from coordinate 33,187 downwards.
ACCGTTGCGAATGTTCCTGGCAGAATGATCACGGCGGGGAAAAAGGGCAGTGGGCCGAGTCAAATCAAAGCACACTTCTACCTTGAAAAAGCATAGTTAGCAATTCCCTGGTGATGGCATCCAATTAGGTAGCGTTCTAAGTTTGACAAAGATCTAAGGGAAGAAACCTATGGCTGAGCTTGGCTTTCATACAAGCGTGAAATGATGCAAGATCCAGTTTTCGGGCCTGTGGTCCGGGAGTTTCTTTCTTGGCAAGTCTGCACTACTGTTTACTGATTAAGCAACAACTCTTCCAAGCAAAAAAATGACTCAGAGTTAAATACGTATCTATGAACTTCAAAAGAAACAGTGCAAACAGTGTTAAAATGAGCACAGAGGGAAGCATAATTTCCTCAAATTGTTTTTCACTAATAACTCCAGTACTTAGTCATTCATTTTCAGGGTCTGAATTAAAAGTCGGCCACTTATTTAAGGGCTGCTTGTTTACTTTTTAGACTGAAAGAGAGTCAATCACTTTTAAACAAAAATTAAATCAAATTAAATTAACAAACAAATGGTATGTGAACAATTAACAGAATATATTTCATTATCTCCTTTCTGGCCAGCAGTAGGCCTATATTTCAATATTTGCTTTCAATATAAACTTCTTTGGCAGTAGTTCTCAGTCCTGGTGCTAGAGCCACTCTGTCCAACACATTTTAGTACAAACCGAATTCCAAAAAGTTGGAACAGTATATAAAAACTATTTTTTTTTTACCTTATGAACTTCACTGCATTTCTAAGTATATGCTCATTCTGAAATTGATGCCTGCAACACCTTCCAAAAAAGTGGGGACAGGGGCAATTTACTAGAAACATTGTGAAATGATCAAAAAAGCACCTTAAACAGGTGATGCAAATATGCTTGGATATAAAAGAAGAATCCACACAGAAAAGGTCTAGTCTTTTATGAGCAAGGATGGGTCAAGACTCGCCACTTAAATAACGTTCCTCAGCTAACGATTACAAGGATTTTAGGTATTTCACCCTCTACAGTACGTAGCATTAAACCATTCAGGGAATATGGACAAGTCTCTGTGTGTAAAGGACAGGGCTGAAAACCACAAATGAATGCCCTCAGATGGTACTTCATTAAAAAACAGCATGTTTCTGTGATGGATATCATCACATGGGCTCAGAATCATATTGAAAAACCACTGTCAGTAAATGCCGTCCTTCACTGCCTCCACAAGCAAGTTATAACTGTACTATGCACAGTGGAAGCCATATGTCAACAGTGACCAGAAATGCTGCATACGTCTCCGGGCTTAAATGGACTGATGCACAGTGGAAACGTGTATTGAGGTCTGACAAATCAACTTTTCGGATTGTATATGGAAATAATGAATGTTGTGTTCTCTGGGACAAAGAAGAAAAGGACCATGCAGCTTAGCTGTTACCAGCATAAAGTTTAAAAACCAGGGCCTGTCATGGGAGGGTGTTAGTGGGCTGTGAAAGCACCATTAATGCTGAACACATTGTGGAACAACATATGCTGCCTTTTAGGTGCCGTCTTTTTCGGAGACACCCATGTTTACTTCAACATGACAACAGCAAGCCACTTTCTGTATATGTTTCAACATCATGGATGCGTAAACAGAGAGAGTGTGTGTTTGACTTGCCTGCCTGCACTCCAGAACTGCCCCCCCCGAAAATGTTTCGCAGCATTTAGCTGAAAAATACAACAATAAAGTCCTTGTACGATTCCTCAGCTTAAGATTTACATAACAGAAGAATGGCAAAAAATTCCACTTTCAGAACTGTATCTTCATTTCTCACATGACTATTAAGTGTTGTTAAAAGGAGAAGTGATATAACACAGTGTTAAACATGTTCCTGTCCCAACTTTTTTGGAACATGTTGCAGGGATCAAATTTGGAATGGGTGTATATTTACAAAAAACTACTTAAGCTTCATGATATGAAACATCAAATATTGTGTTCTTGTACTGTCTTCAATGTAATAGAGGTCAAACAGGGAAGTACAGTACAGACAGAAATATTCATTAGGTATCATCCCCTTTTGTGCGCACAAAAGAACAGGTTGAGTTTACTAGGCCTCCTGACAGTCAACTTGCACACTTCATTTAGATAAGACTAGATGGCACAAAACACACACAACTAACTGCATTCCTGCTTGTTGCTAGAATCCAGGTTTCAACAAGTGCAAAATTGCTCTCCGTAATCTCTCTTTTTATTGATTTTAAAGATCAAGGGCTCTGCTGTGTCACTTAATTGCTTTTCCCAGAGCTCAGCTGCCATGTTATTAACAGGACTCTGTCTGTCCTCTACCTCCCCTCTGTCAATAAAGGTGTGTTTGCTCCTGTATTTGTATACATGGCTTGTTTTCTATGCAAGAGTGGACAGAGGTGCTCGCACACAAGCCTCTGAGAATAAAAAGTCTTGGTCAATGTCACTGCACTTTTCTATGATCGCGATGGTAAAAATGCATTGAATTCCTGGAACACGTTGTTAAGCAGTGAGAACTGGGTGTTATGGCAACAAATGGCTCATCATTCTAGAAAAGTGACAGATCCACGCAGAGTGTAATAGGCATGCCATCAATGCCACACAATGATTTAAGGTTTCAGTGCATTCTCACGTTTCTGCATTTCAGGGACTGTGCTAATCGCCCTTGCCTCGTCTCTATGCGCATTATGTGGAATCTTACAAAAGGTAACAGCAGAGATAAGATGTAAAACTGTGACATCTACTGGAAGATTCCAGCACAGAATATTACATGGATTAATTTTACATGGATGCACCTTAACTTGTAAGTTGCAGAATTTCCAACATATGTTAAGTTGCAGATTTTGTAATATATATGCTAGGATGTAAACTGTGGGATAGATAGACTGATTTTTTTTTTTAAAAAGAGAAACATTAATTAACCTAAAGATTAGTGAGCAACAGTGAGCGACTCATTAATCCCCAGTCCCCAAAAAACTGGATCTGCAAAAAAGTACTGCTGAAGCAACATTAAACCTTTTGAACTCATGGATATTCTACTCCTTAGTATTTCACATGAACTGAAAATAGAAAAAGAAAATCCAACTAAAAGGTTGTCAAAAAGATGTTTCCAGCTCGTTTTGTCTCAAACATAATGCAAACCCTGTGTATTAGAGCTGAGGCTGCGTTTAGGCATGTAACCAACCATGCTGTGGGCTGAAAGCTTTTGGAACACAAATTACTTCTAAATAACCAATTGATTTCTTCAGCAGAATGCCTGGTAGTTGGCACGGTTTGCAATTGTGAACTGTTAGACAAATAATGAATAAAGAAGTTGGCTCAATCCAGAAAGAAAAGTGGTGTGGGCTGAAGACTCTGAGGAGTGGAGATAAGAAAACAGAGATGGGGGGGCCCTAAGCAGTAGTGAACAGAAGAGAAGAAATGAATGAGAGGTTCCGTGGTTCAAGAGCATGTTAGTACAGGCTCTCCAGCTCTGCCCTTACTAATCCTCAGGGAGAAGCTTACCAGGCTCTCTAGGTGCAGGGTGCAGTGTAACTTCTCAAGACAACACCAGGAGACAAAGACTCTTCATAGTCCTGTAAGTCCATTGTCTATTATTTGTGCAATCGCATTTTGTTTGTTGTCAAGATTGCAACATACTTCTTGCACAAGAGTCACCATTCGAATATAGTCTAGACAACGTTTCATTGAAATTCAAGCATTAATATTTACCTGCACAACACACTGCATATTACTCAGTTATTGTGATAAATTATAGTCTCACCATCTTAATATAAATTATAGCTAAATTAAACATATGCGGCTAAATAAAAATGAATTCAACTAAATAAATGCATGTGAAAAGTGAAAACACTATAATGAAGAGTAATGAAATTACTACTAGTTCTGCATTAGTTTGCCATTTGTGTTTCTCCATGTTGCTAATTAATAAAACAAACGCCATACTGGTCGTAATTTAATTAAATCGCAAAATCCACAGGGACAAAAACAGCAATGCCCACTGGTCCGAATTTCTTAAAATGCATTGTAATATAGCTGGTCAGGGCACCATTTATCTTAATCAAATAATTTATCATGCTAACCAGCTCATGGAGATGACACGCTACATATAAAAGACATAAAAGGCAGCCTCACCTGTCTCTGGATTAATTTGGAACCTTCCGTCCTCGTTGCCAGAGATGATGGAGTATCGGACAGGCTCATTGCCAGTGCCATCTCTGGTGAGTGCGGACACGCTGAGCACTTCTGTCCCTATTGCAGAGGATTCTGGGAGTTGGGCTGTGTACTCAGAGCTCAGGAACACAGGCTGGTAGTCGCTCAGGTCGACAACATGCACAGTGACTGTAGCTATAGAGGAGTGATGGTGAGGAAGACCTCTGTCTGTGGCTTTGACTCGCAGCTCAAAGGTGGACTGAGCCAGCTCCTCAGTCAGAGAACGCTCCAGACGTAGGATTCCTGAAATCTCGTCCAGGGAGAAGAAGCCGCTGTATGCTCCCTGGAGAGAGTATCTCACCTCTGAGTTTATGCCTGTAAAAGAGGATGAGAGAACACCAACCTCAGATAGTGATCAACGATCATCTTAGCATGTCATTAAAATTCAGCAATGAATAAAATTTCAAGCAGGCTGACATTAGATTTGAAATTAAGTCATCAAAATGAGAAATCAAGATTTGTAGTTAATCCTATATTAAATATATACATTCAGGTCCACAAGTATTCAGACAGTGACATATTTTTTTTGTAATTTTGCCTCTGTACACCAGCATTGGTGAGCTCAGCAATACCAAAAGGCCTGGAAGACCACAGAAGACAACTAAAGTGGATGATTGCAGAATTCTCTCCATGGTGAAGAAAAATCCACTCACAACATCTAGTTAGGATATGGACATTCTAGAGAAGGATGGCATACCATTGTCAAAGTCTACAATCAAGAGAGCAGCTTCATGAATGTTAATACAGAGGGTTTAACCCCAAAATACGAACTACTGGTAACACTCAAAGAACACAAATGCCAGATTAAACTTTGCTGGAAAACATCTAAAAAAGCCTACCCAGTTCTGGAACAACATTCTTTGGACAGATGAAACCAAGATTAACTTATACCACAATGATGGGAAGAATATTGAGAACGAAAGAAAGGGCTCATGATCCGAAGCATACCACATCATCTGTCAAACATGGTGCAAGCAGTGTTATGGCATGGGCATGTATGGCGTTCAGTGGAACTGGGTCACTGGTGTTTATTGATAATGTGCCGGCTGATAGAAGTAGCAGGATGTATAGAGTGTACAGACCTACACGTTCTGCCCAGATTCAGTCAAATGCTGCAAAACTGTTAGGATGGCGCTTCACAGTACAGATGGATAATGACCCAAAACACACAGTGAAAGCAACCCAAGAGGTTCTTCAGCCAAAGAAATGGAATGCTCTTAAATGGCCAAGTCAGTCACCTGACTTCAACCTATTTGAGCATGCTTTTCACTTACTGAAGACAAAAGCGACAGTTGAAAAACCAACAAACAAGCAACTGAAGCTAGCCTCAGTAAAGGCATGGCAAGGCATCTCAAGGGAGGAAAATTAGCATTTAGCGATGTCCATGGGTCCAGTCATTGATTGCAAAGGAATTACATCCAAGTATTAAAAATAATTCTTGTATTTATAATTATGATAGTTTGTTTAATTACTTTTAAGCCTGTGAAAATGGAGTGACTGTGTAAAAATTGCCAAAAGTCTACACTTTAATCATATCTTAACTGCTTTATTTCAAGTCCATTGTGGTGGTGTACAGAGGCAAAATTACAAAAATTGTTTCACGTCATGTTCAAATACTTATGGACCTAACTTATGGACCTAAAACACATAAATACACCTGCATTTGTAAAGGAATCACTGACAGGTACAACATAAGAAGCCAATATAAAACAAGCTATTTCTGGTTCCTTGTTTTGTAATCAGAACTGTCAGAAGAAGTGAGCAAAAAACTGAAAGTGTTTTGTAGCTACTGATGCAAAATGGGGTCAAAGTAGTTCACTGCTGAGCAGATGCCGTGGGCCAGTGAAGCAGAAATCATCCAAGCATGTCACTAAACTTCAGAAATGGATAGAATTTCAAGCTTGTTGCTATTAGACTGGTAATTTACCTAAGGCATTAAAACTAGAAATTCAAACGTTAACTTAATTATATCAATGCAGGTGTAGTTTTATAATGATCAAAGTCGTACAGGTGCAAGATAAGAGGCTAATCTGAACAGGTTATTTCTAGTTCCTGGTTTTGTAACCAGTCAGAACTGTCAGAAGGAATAGAAAAAAAAACATATTTTGCCACTACTGGTGTTTACATGGTTGCAAATAGAGTTAAATAGTTCATAATTGAGCAGAAGCCTTGGGCCAGGAGCCACAGAGGATCCTGTACATGTTCCCACACATCACCAGGTGTGGTCTGGCACTCCCTAAAAGTGTCTTTCTGTACTGCGCTCAATTCCAGATCAAACATTACACACCTTCACTCTCACTCCATACTGTTCTGGCTTGGGGAAAGGAATGGGAGCCTTTCAGTGGAAAGCATTTACCAAGTGTGCATTCTCCAAGATCTTTTTGTTCAGTATTACTGATACCAATAAACATAATTTTGGACATTAATGACATCACATCATATTTCCAGTAGTTCAATGTGCTTTTTAGTTCACTGTGCTACCATATTATGGTCACATATTTAAGAATTGGCATACCTGTGTCTGGGTCTTTGGCATAGATGACTGCTATAGGTGTTCTAACGGTGGTGTTGTCGAACACAGTAACCTCATAGTGGTTGGTGGAGAACTGCGGTGCGTTGTCGTTCATATCCTGTACCATAAGCATAATGTCCGCCTGACACGAGCGTCCACCACCGTCAGTTGCCTTGACGACCAGGTCATATTCTGTTTCCTTCTCCCGGTCCAAGATGGCGAGGGTGAACAGCTCCCCTGTTTACAACACAAGCTTGTTTGTGTTATAACTTGTCATGAAATGTTAGTCATAGACCAGAGAACATGAAGAACATTTCAAATATCATGTTAAGACAGGTTACTTAATACAAACGCAGAGATGACTGCCTCTAGCACAGAAAGTTATTTCCGTAGCATTAGTAGTTTGTGAATGGATTTTTGATATTATCATAAAAAAGGAAAAATGCATTTTGAAATTTCTGCAATCTTTTTTGGCAGCCTACATAGACAACACAGTTCTATACCTGAATGCAATGCACAGTTATCCATGCACTGAAATACATTTAACATAATTCCAAACACTTCTCATCTTGGTAACCTGATATAGCATGCTGTTAGATGATGGGCTTAGATAGGAAGCACTGGAAACCGTCAGGGCAGATAAAACACAAACCGAACAATAACGATTGATGAGAAGGATAAACACAACAAGATTTTTAAGGTGAGGGTCCTTGAACAACCTGGCTCTTGCTCTGATTGTTGTTGTGGATGGTGTGCTTCAAAAGTAAGAAAAGAAATACCTGATCTCTAACGATTAAAAAAAATATCCAACACAAACAAGAGAAGTCCAAGGAAGCATGAAAAAAATCAGTTTTACCAGTTTTGGGGTCAAGATGAAACTTGTCGGCTTTGGGACCATGGAGAGTGAAAGAGACTTGTCCGTTCGTGCCAATGTCTGGGTCGGAGGCAGACACCTTCAGAATGAACCGTCCTGATGCAGAATTCTCCATGACTGCTTCAGTGTACAGCAACTGAAAAAAGAAGTGTAGGAATTGCCAAAAGCATATTTTTGCAATTAATTATCTTCAGCTCTTAAAAGCACAAATACTAATCAACTTCATGGCTTAATTGAACAGATAAACTCAAATGACATTTAATCTCAGCATAGACTAATCAGCTGTTTTTGTTGTTTTTTTTTTTGGAATAACTTACTTGCTCACACAATGGACTGTTGTCATTGATGTCAAGAACATGGACCTCCACTGTGGCAGCTGTTTGAAATTTTCCATCTGTGGCTAAAATCTTGAGTATGTGTTTGTCTTTGATTTCCCTGTCAAGTGAACCTTTGGTAGTAATTCTCCACTCTTCTCCCACTGCGACGACCGAGAATTGGCCCAGTGGGTCACCATCTTTAGAGAAGGTCAAGATAAAACAGCAACATTAAAAACATTAACTGGGCATTTAAAACCACTATAAGGTTACTGGGGTCAACCACACCACCGTTAGAACACCTATCTTAATAATTGCACTGCACGTATAACAGAAAGACACAATACTGGACACACTTTGGATAGAGATTTGGATTTGGATAACTGCTAATATTTATGCCCCAAAGTTACAGAGTTAAGATACTGTGAACTCAATTGCCACTTTACTGATAGCTGGGACCTGAACTCACCTGTTATATAGCATGCGACCTGTCTGTTGTCTACAGACACATCATTATCAATAGTTGTCAGAGTGACTATCACCTCTCCAGGCCTGCTGTTCTCAATGATGGACCCTTGATAGAGCTCCTCCGTGAACTGTGGTGGGTTGTCATTTTCATCAGTGACTGTCACTTCCACAAGAGCTGAAGAGGAAAGCTTAACACTGCCTCCATGGTCAGTGGCCACCACATAGAACCTGTAAAACTGTTTAGTTTCACAGTCCATCTCCTTCAGCGTGATGATCCAGCCTGTTTCTGTGTCAATGGTAAAGACATCACTGATATCATCCATTTCTGGCTCCAGAGTGTATGTCACCTGTCCATTAGCATCCTTGTCTGGGTCATTAGCCGTCACCTGGATGACAGTGGTGCCAAAGGGCATGTTTTCCGCCAGTACAGCTTTATACGGGTCTGCCTCAAACATGGGCTGGTTGTCATTCACGTCCTGAACCTGGATGCTAACTGACACTAGAGAAGCTACATCTGTGCCATTGTGACTGCCTTGAGCAAGAACATCGATCTGATACCACTTGGTCTTCTCATAGTCAATATTCTTTTGCACCACAAGTGTGCCACTTTCTTCATCAACTGCAAACACCTTGTCCCTGTTGCTTTCCACAGTGTTGCCATCTACTAAGCTGTATATCAGCGGCATTTCCGCATCAGCCTTGACTGTGCCTATCTCATAGCCAATGGGAAAATCCTCGGAGGCTGAGAATGTATACAGTGGTTCAGTAAACCTTGGCAGAGGCACCTCTGGTGGGACTACTTTAACCTGGACTGGTACAGTGGAATTATAAAATGGAATGCCTCCATCTCGAGCCTGGACTTTAAAATTAAAGATTTTGTTCTCCATTCCAACCAGGCTCTCTTTGACACTGACCACACCTGTAAAGGGATTAATTTCAATCACCTCCTCTGTCACTTCCTCAGCTTCATCAACTGCATAGGTGACATCTGCGTTCTTGCCATCGTCAGCATCGTATGCCATTATTTGAATAACTGGGGAACCTTTATTTATAGTGGACTGAATGGAGACGTGGTACTGAGATGCTTTGAACTGAGGGGCATTGTCATTCTCATCTGTAAGAATGATCTTCACAGTGCAAAAAGCTACTCTGCCACCACCATCTTTAGCCATGACCTTAATGGCAATCACTCTTTGTGAGGGATTCTCTCTGTCCAAAGGCTGAGCAGTTACAATTTGTCCTTCACTGTCAATGGAGAATTTTTCATCTGCAAGCTTGTTGATAATGGTGTAGTCCACACTGCCATATGGTCCATCATCAGGATCGATTGCAGCTAGGCGAATCACACGTGTTCCTGGCTCTGCATTCTCAGCTAATTCGGCTTCATAAATATCCTGGTTAAAATAAGGGCTATGTCTGTTGCTGCTGGTCATGTCAATGTTTACAGGAGCAGTCTTTTGGAACACGCCGTCTGATACAGCAACTGTAAGGTTGTAAAATGGATCCAGATTTCTCTTGCAAACATTGGAGAATGAGATAAGACCAGAAGATTCATTGATAGCAAAGTATCTCCCTTCATTCCCTGAGAGAATCTTGTACTGGAGACTGTCCTTGCTATCAGGATCTGAAGCCTGGATTTTGATGACTATGTGACCACAAGACGCCATTTCATCCAGAGAGGCTCGATAGTGTGACTCACTGAAGTCGGGAGGGTTGTCATTGACATCTGTAACGTTCACAATAACATAAGCTTCACCGCTGAGAGGTTGTGTACCATTATCTGTGACTTTGATTTTCAGGTGGAACTGCTGTATGGTCTCATAATCCAAGACCTGCGATGTTACTAAAAGACCACTCATTGGATCCATTTTGAAAAATTCTGTTTCATTTTTCCCTGTGTCAACTATTTGGTAGGTTACATCTTTATTTCTCCCTGAGTCTCTGTCAAATGCTGAAACCTGTATTACAGATGTGCCTACTGGAAGACCTTCTAACAATTCTGCTGTGTAAGTAAGGTTACCAAATACAGGAGCATTATCATTAACATCTTCAACATCTATCTGTACTTTGGCCTCTGTAAAAGAACCAGTCACAGAGTCTGTGGCCCGAACAGTCAATAGGTGATTTGCCTGTGTCTCATAGTCTAGAAAGTCAGTAACACTCAACATTCCTGTTTTGAAGTCAATGTGAAAAAATTTCGAGGCATTATCTTCCACAAGATTGTAGATAAGGCGATAGCCCTCTGGATTTCTTGCTTGCACATGCAAGATGGTTGTGGAGGGAGCAATGTTTTCAGGTAGTCTCAAAGGGTAAAACAAACTTTGAAATATAGGGTGGGAACGGTTTTGCACTTGGACGTACAGCTCCCCAAAGTCTGACAGACTAGGTTCACCTTCATCAGAGGCCCGCACAGTAAGCACGTACTTATTCAATGATTCAAAGTCTAGGGGTCGCTGAAGGGACACATCCCCAAGATAGGGATCAATCCTGAAGAGATTGAAATGGTCCTCTAGTGTGTAAATTATAGATCCATTTTCACCAGTGTCATCATCAGTTGCCAGCACTTGGAAGAGAACATCCCCTGGTTCAGTCTCCTCAGATATCATCAGAGTATGAGGAAGGTTTGATATGATGGGTGCATTGTCATTGATATCATCTACAAAGACCTTGACGTAAGTTACGGCTATACGTGGTGGAGTTCTCATGTCTCTGACCTCCACGGCCACATTATACTCATCCTGCTCCTCGCGGTCAAATGGAACGCCAGTGGTCTGCAGCACTCCAGATGACTGCACCATTGAAAACTTGCCTCCTGGGTTCAGAACAGTGTAAATCAGGGGTTCGTTGAGGTAGCTACCTGTGGCTCTTAGGACAGTTAAAGTTTTTATAGATGTTGTGTTTTCAAGTACAGTGCCTATATACATCCTCTCCTCAAACTTCAGACTAGTTGTTTTAACCTTAGTGACATTAACTTTCACTAAGGCAGTGTCTTTGTACAAGCCATCCGAGGCTACAACTTTAAGCTCATAATAGGACTGTAAGTCAGACACATCATTGACTGAAATCTCACCAATCAACTGGTCTATATTAAACACATTTTGGTGATTACTCTCTGCAATACTGTACAAGACTAATGAATCTGCATCATGAGCCGATACTTGGATGACTTTCATGTCTTTGAAAACAGGAGTTGCGATGGAAGCTGTAAACACAGGTAGTGTAAATTTAGGAGAGCAGTCATTAAAATCTAGGACACGAATGGTGACTTTGCATGGTTTGGCAGAGCTTAGAAAAGGCTCCCCAGAGTCCTGCACTTGAACCCTGAAGACAAACTCTGGCATAGTCTCAAAGTCAAGCACAGATATCAGAGAGATGGTGCCCATACTCGGATCTATTTTGAACATTTTCTTTGCCTCTGGCTCTTGGATTTGGAAGATTAGCAGAGCATTTAAGTCCTTGTCAGCATCCGAGGCCTTGATCACCAGTGGGGTGTTGTTCTCCCCCATCACCATGCTGTTCATAGGCGCAGACTCGCTGATTTGACCATAGTAGCTGTCCTGAAGGAAAACAGGGGCATTGTCATTTTCGTCTATGACATACACATAGACAACAGCATCTGACGAGACCCCAGCTGTATTTGTAGCTCTTATTTGCAGGCGATAAGAGAGGTACTCTTCAAAATTGAGAGCTTTTTGGACAGATAGCAGCCCGGAGTTGGAATTGATGTGAAAAGTCCCATTAGGGTCACCATCTTTGATCCTGTAATTCACAGGAGATGGACAGCTGGCTGAGACAGAGAGCACTGGAGCACCCAGAGGACTGGCCTCACTTATTTCAGTGAAGTACTCATCCTGGGTGAACTTTGGCGCTGTTAGCTCAGACAGCTTCACGTGGATACTGACAGGGCAAAGGTCACTGCGCTGGGGGAAGCCCTGGTCGGTGGCCTTCACTGTAAGGTGGTACTGTTCCTGGGAGAGTCTGTCTAATGACTTCATCACACGGATGCTTCCTGTGTCCTGATCAACGTCAAAAGCTCCATCTACGTTCCCTGCCGGAAAAAAGATTTAAGCCGCATTAGGAACATTTCTTCAGTCTCCCATGAAGTTACTGTTTTGGAGATACTAGGTTTTCTTTCTAGCAATAATAAGCATCTGCTACACAGGATTAAATAATAATATACTTAAGAAAAGCAATTAAAAGCACTCTGTAACTGTGGCTTGATACTCTTGCTTTACAACAGTTGCTAATACAATGAAAGAAGAGAAAATAAAATTAATTTTGACAGCTCTTATGGTCTTACCTGAGTGAATGGAGTAGACAATCTCAGAGTTGCTGCCTGTGTCCTTGTCCAAAGCTTTGACTCGAAGCACTTCAGTACCAGTTGGAGCCAGGTTGCTGATGCTTCCTTCGTAATGAGTGCTCATGAAGGTTGGTGTGTAGTCATTACAGTCCTCCACATGCACCACAGCTTTTACAAAGTTCCTCTTTACTGGAATCTCCTGATCACGAACCTGCATGGAAATTATAGGGTATTACTTTTGTTTGCTCTTTAATCTATGATATAATATTGGCGATCAATTTCCTTGGTATAAAAGCAAATCATTGTCTGAACAGTTTGTGGGTTTGGATAAAAGTTAAAGCAAAGACTGATTAATTACCACCTAATAACTAATCACCAAATTTCTCACTGTATTTGTCCTTGTTGCTCAGTTTTAATATCTGTGGTGTCATGAATTGTCTTTTACCATCACAATAAGAGTATGTGTGGAGATGGTCTCATAGTCCAGCTCCTCAGTCAGGACAAGCACTCCAGTCTTTGGATCCAGATGGAAATGCTTGAGGCTGTCTGGATGGAGACTGCTGTGGATGGAGTAGACCAGCCTGCTGTTGGCGTCTGCGTCCTGGGCACTGATCTGTAGGATCTCTTTCCATGGATCTGTGTCCTCTGGAACTCTGACCTCATACTGATTCTTCAGAAACATGGGTCGATGCTCATTCATGTCCAGCACTCGAATGTATGCCTGAGAAACAAGAGAAAAAAATGCCAAGCTTGCAGACTTTTTTTTTTTTGTGATCAACCTTTTATTGCATTTTTCATCATGTTTTACAACAAGGGTGGGGAGCAGACTTGTTTAAAGAATGCTGAAAAATTTTATCAATATTAAAGCTATACCTTGACAAAAAAGCAAAATTACCACAAATGTAGTAGATCAGTCAAGACATGTTTGGAGCCTAAAATATGTCTATATTTTTAAATTGGAAATATGAGGCAAATCTAGCGTTCAGTGGAGGCTTTCATCTCTCAGTGGAGGCTTTTCATCTTTCATCTGAATTTTGTCCATAATTTTACCAATTTTTACAGATAATAGTATGTCTTACAGTGTCAGAAACCATATAATCAAGACTTTCTGAGATTACTTAACAACTCAACATACTTTGAGGCCTGTGTGTGATGATATAAGCATGCAGTTTGCATGATACTAAATTCAATTTTTCCCCAAATTATCATACGTTAACCATGGCATTCAAATGGAAATTCTTCAGATGTATTTCAGACACTGATTCACCTACACTGACAAGCAGTTCTTTGAAAAAAAAATTTCTCTAAGTTCATTGCAGACCAAATATCTGTTGCCTGAGGCAGAAGAAATCATGGCTGTCGTATTGAACTCTGTCTACACTCTGTTTTGGGGGGATAATATGTTCAGTCAGTCATTAACATGTCATGGTACAGCATCTGCTACACGTGCCCTTTACCTGAGAAGTAATGGTTTGAGAGCCGTCTGTGACGCTGATGGTGAGGTTGTAATTAGATCTTCTGGCTGCATCCAGACGCCTGGCTATCGCAATACTCCCCATGTTCTTCTCTATGTAAAAATCCTGGTCCTCATCACCACCTAAGAGATGACACAAGCTGCTGGTTAGAACTGGGCCCCTTGGAGGAGTCCCAGGGCATCTAAAGGGCAACTGTCAGTGTCTCTCAGCAAAGCCCTGCATGGACCTGCGTGCATTAACGGATGAGTGAACAGCACGAAATATTGTGAAAATAAGGCACAGGTGTCATGCAATCTGAAGCAAAAAAAACAAAACCTGTTTAAATGAGCGATAAGCTTACTCTTTGTTCAGAACCAACCCTTTTAATTGATGGCCACTCCAGCATAGTAGACCACAAGCCTATGTGACTAAGCCCTGCTGAAAACTAACAACGCACATTTCATCTGCATGTGTGAGAACGGGGTGTTCACTCATCCAACTTTTCAAAGAACATGACTTTTAGTGTGAGTGCTACAAGTCTTCCGCTTTCGTGCTCAGTCTAGTGTGTTTAAAAAAAAAAAACAAGGTCATTTGAAAATGTCCCTCTAGAGTTGTAGAGTATACGAGAACAAAAACAATTGTTTCAGGGGAAATGTTTGGCATGCGCACACTAAGAACAGACGTCTCAATCAGTAGGGGTAAACTCATGCCTGCTTCGGCAGATGGTGTTTATTAAGAAATCCACCTTTTGAAGACTCACTGAGCTTGTTTTAGAAAGGATAAAGCTACTGAGTGGGCCTTCAACTTCTTTCTCAGCCATCTATTCATCCTCCGAAATTTATCAATTAAGAAGCCTCTGTACAAATTTATGTAGAGCAACATCCCTTTTACTGATCCAATGGCCATGACCATCTGTAACTAATGCTGAGCTGACTGATCCTGATGGAAGCTTTGAGACAATTTCTGAAGAAAGCTTGCGTTTGAAGCTGTCTGTTTCTAATCGATTCATAATTGGCTTCTCTAGATGGGGGCTGAAGCTCAACTGCCACAGTGAAGGCATGTGCTTTATGAAGAATATAGTGCAGCACTATATTGGCAAATTGTTAAAAGTGATTTTTATATATGGCTTCATCTTATTCTTTCTTTTTCTAACCATTTCAGATGATTTTGAGGAATTCAGCAGTACTAGCGCACAGTGATTGTTAAGAGAATAGCATTTGGCTTCAAGGTGTTGGTAAGGACACTGAATAGTACTAGACTACATATTATGTGAGCTACACATTAAGATTCATATTCACAGCACTGTTTCAGGATAACACTGGAAAAAAATATGCGTATATGTTTGTCCAACTTGTATGATCTCTGTGGAAAAGTACTAGCAATAGAATGGAATGCCCAAAGCCAAGCATCAGGGTAAAATGCTGTGAAGCAGTGTAACTGCGTTCTCTAGAGTGATTGATCACCATCCAATCCTCTGCGGAGCCTCAAAGCAATATTCAAACATTTAGTGTAAATTCTGAGGGGAACAGCAGGGAAGAAATGTTTGAATAAGCTGATGTCTACAGACCTTTGGAAACTGTATGCATACTTGCACTGTCATATCAAAACCAATTTTTTTTATAAAATTCATAAAATATCATTATATTAAAGATAAATCTCTCTGATTTTTGCATAATTTAGTAAACAAAATCATTCGGTACGTAAGTAAGAATTACTTACCAAGTAAGAATTATTCACAATGGTGGTGATAGAAACCATATGTTTGAAGCATTTCATGCACTGCAAAGCCACTGTTTTACAGTAGCTTTGAGATAAGGGAGGAATCTAAAAGATACTTTTGAAAATCTCATTAGGGAAGTACATGCAGGAAATTATAAGAGATAATAGACCCCAAAGAAAACATATTTTCAGATTTAGTGCAATTTTTCCATTATTAACACTGCAAATAAAAACTAAGAAGGGACGTGTAGGTAGGGCTTGGAAATGTGGCAATATTTAGCATTATCGATTGTAATGAATTACATCTTAATATGTTAAGATTATTTTTAATGCGTAAACTCATTTATATTCATGGTTTTTAGTAGTACTTTTTAAATGCGTCTGTATCAACTTATCAGATGTCAGAACACTGTTACATATCATGTCGTGAAAATTTCTTGAAATATCATGATAGTTTTTTCCATATCTCCCCCCACTATGTGTGAGTTCACTGATTTTATAAAGAAAACAACATGTCTGTATGCATTGTAGATATCACAACCCATAGTTCCCATCACCACCATTATAAAAAAAAACTCTACAATGTCTTTACAATGAACCATTAACCATTAAACCACTCTGAATAACTTTGTTTACATCTTAACAACTGAATAATGTAGAAATTATGAACAATCAGGGGAACAATCCTCTTCAAGTTCAGAACATTTTTCTATTTATTACATAATAATAAGAAGAATATAATAATAATAATAATAATAGTAATAATAATAATGCAATTATTATACATACATATATTATATATAAATGATCTAAAAAATATACATATCTGATATATAAAATAAAAAATCTTCATGAAAACTGTAAAATACTGTTCATCGCTGACGTCAGTGAAGCGCAGAAAAAAATACCGCCATCACAATCACTAGCAGTCTGAAGTAAGATTAATCTTTTCACATGTGCAATGTGTTATTTCTCAATGACAGCGCTGCCAGTGTTTCCTCAGAGAAAAGAGCAATACAGCACACTTTCATAATAGAAAAGAGTACTACAGCCCACTACTACATGTAGGTGCAAAAATGGGTCTTCTGTAGTCAACAGGGGGAACTTTGCCCCAGCATCCGGCTGATGACATTATTCCTGACTCATTTCCATTGAAGCTTATTTCTATACTAGTTGTGGGTGGCTAGGGCTGAACTAAGAACTCAAGTTGCGGCATGAAGGTCAAGACGAGCCCTTTCCTTCATGTGAGGCTGAGAGACAACTCTGCATGCTTAGCCACTGATGGAGGAGAGGAGAGAGTAGGAGACCCTGGCCTGTCATCTGAGGAAATGTGGAGCAGTTGGAGATCTGCCTTTTGGCTCAGATTTTACCACAGGGTGAGAATCTGCAGTTAACCGCTCAACAGAATAGTGCCAGTGGTGCTTCATATGAAGATGAATTAACAGAAACAAAAAAAAACCTATTGTTTAGTCAAGGCCTTAATCCACTTAAAGCCGATATTAGCATAATCAAGCCAAGTATGAGAAAACAAACAGATTTATTTGGGTTTAGAGTAGATACATCTCTAATCACTTCTACATGCTTTGATTAATTGGAAAATTAATTTTAACATGAACTTGTAGAACAATCACTGCTTTTTCCACACTATAAAAAAAACACACAAAACTGATAACTGTAATCCTCAAAAAACACTACTCTCTGTTTTTCTGAAAGAAATACATGCTCAGAAAACTCTGTCCTTTGTTTTTGTTCTTCCAGTGCTGGCAGAGCCGGCTGAAGCGGGATTATCTTCAAAAAACACCGGACCGTGTTCGCGCCAGGTTGTCTTGTGTACAGTTACTGAAGCAGAGAGAAAGGCAGAACAACAGCACTGTGCTCACCTACAATGTCGAACCAGAGGGGGCTGGGAGTGATCTCTGTGCTGATGAGACCCACTATGTCAGCGACTGGGTCGGTCTCCATGACAGCAAAGGTGAAGTGTGCCTCGTCGAAGGCCAGCGGCACAGAACTGGGCTCTGGCTGAGGCAGCCATTCTACATCCAGACGTGACTTGGACATTCTCGCAGGACTGCCATGGTCTATGGCTTTTATCTATGACATGTGAAAGGCAAAAAGTTATGTGAGCTTCCCCTATTTTTGAGGAAAAAAAATGGTTTTGATTTTAAATTATTCATTGCAAGCATTTGACTGTTATTTCTGCCAACTTAAAGGCATGCTGTGAGGTAAGCATGGGCAATCTGGCAAAAATACAACATCACATTACTTGATAACAGGCATCATGACATTTAGTTTTTCTAAAGTTTGCAAACAAGTTCATTTAACCTTAGCCAAAATGCAGTATTCAAGAAGGAACCGGAACAAAAAATTCATAAAATTATTAAAAAATAAATGAATAAATTAAGATATTGCATAATGCAGTTTGTGCAGTTACTATACACTGATTGCTGTTATTTACAGTCTCTCTTTAATTCAGATTAAGACAAGTCTTTTAGGATACATCTGATTGTTCTGTTTAATACAGCTTCCTGATGTCCCTCCTCTGACACAACAACCAAACCTGGTCAGCAACTGCTGTGTTGAGTGTTTGAGAAAGAAAATCATCAAACTGTGCAGGAATCTGGCTCTTCAGGACAAGAGTTTCCCACCCCTTTCTAGAACTACTGACCAACACCAGTGATATACTTAGAAAAGCACTGTGATATAATTTCACAATAACAGTACCATATAATCATATTGCTCACGCCTAACATGATGGTTTAAATAACACATTGAGACAGTGTGAACAGCAAACTATTAGCTTTTATTACCGTGAGGATGCTGTAATTGCCTCGTCCAAACTCTCCCCTGGCAGTGACCACCCCTGTTGTGGGGTCGATATCAAACTGCCCCTCCATGCTGTTCTCCAGGCTGTAGGTGATCATGCCATTGGGCCCTTCGTCATCATCGCGGGCGACCATCCTGTAGACCTGCTGGGGCAGGGCCGTGCTCTGGCGCTCGGGCAGCTTGACTTGGAAGAGCTTGTGGCTGAACTGAGGGCTGTTATCGTTCTCATCCAGCACCTTAATGACCACCGTGGCAGTGGAGCGCAGAGGGGGAGCTCCGTTATCAGATGCAATCACCTGTGCAAAGAAGAAAGGAGTAATACTATGTTGTAGAAGTTCTGTTTCAGCAAAGCAATGTGAATATGTGTAATATATAGCTTATTCAGTGATCCAGAGACTTTGGAAAACATGTGGCATCAAAAGCATAAATGTTTTTTCAGGATCAGTATTATTTATAGTTTGTGTAAGTAGATTTCAACAAGGCCAAAAGAGCAATTTACAAATGTCACTGCTAAATCCAGCCAGCTTGAGATTCCTATACAGTGACAGTGACGAATTAATAGAAAAGGCACCACACATTTCATCTGGAAGTACAAATACTCATACAAAAGCAGTGAACAGTAAGAAAAAAGGCTCAGACACGTGCTTCCTGACCTAATATATGAGATCTAGCAGGTGAGCTCACCTCAATAATGTGCTCTGGTTTTTGTTCCCGGTCCAGCTCAGTGACGGTGCTGATCACACCTAAGCAAACAGACATAGACAGGCTAATCAATGGCACTGCGCTCACAAGGTTTGGCACACCTGTCTGTGTACCTCAGGCGGACCATTTCGCTCTCGCTTCCCACAGCTTCGCTTTCTTAGTCGTGTTTATACAGCTCCTCTGTTTACATTAGGTCAACCTCTTGGACAAAGTTTTTCTTTTCCCTCTCCATTATGACCTGGTCAACAGTTCTGCGGTTTTTGCAGTTGTCAAAAGACATAAAAGTCTCACTTTCCCAGCAGCCAAGAATGTGACAGCGACTAGGCTCTGTAGGCTTGACTTAGAGAGCTGCAGTGGCTGAGAGGGCGAGATATGCCAACAAACGCCGCATGCTAAATTAGCATGACTTTTTTGTTTTTTGCAAGAGAGCTTTTTACAACCGAGCATGAAGAGGTAAGTTGAGTGAGCTCGGAGTTTATTTTTGACAGATTTCTGGCTAAGAACATAACGTTACATCATACGCAGTCGGTAGTTTACTACCCGGGCAATAAACATGTCTTGTTTTTGCAAATGAGGCTAGCAGATAGCCGTGAGGTCCCAGCTGCATTTACTGCAGTCAAAATAAACCCTGCTGGGCTTTTACTGCACTCTCTATTTAGGCAGGTGACCCCTGTTAGAGCAGTTTTAGAAAGTGTGGTTTTAGCATTAACATCCACCTGGACGTGGACGTTTAGTACCTCGTAACACCATAAGAGGCTTCAGGAATGCAGAAATGAGCGGAGTCGGATTTGTTGCCTAAAACAGAAACCGGTGTTCTAACAATTTGTCCTACCCGTCGAGTGGTCCTACTGAGCATGCGCAGATCATTACTATAGCGTAGTAACTTAATGTTTCAAACGTTGTGTTGTGTTATTAATGTTATATTCAGTACAGACTCAGCTGAATATTATTACTTACCCTTATTACACAATTCATCAGAACACCAGCCGTAAAATCTGATGGAGCCACGTTCAAAGCCATTGTAAATTGTATCTATGATCTTTGATATAGGCGCTCTATGGCCACCACGCAACGATTGAGTTCTGTATTAATGCGTCCAGTCATTAAAACAAAAACACTGTTCCTTTCAATGGATAATCTTCATTCAGAATGCTGTGTCGTTCAGAGCTTGAAAATGCCGTCTAGTCTGGGAAACCAGCCCCAAATGTACTGTTTAAACTGAGGGGCTGACAACTTCTTTTCTTGAAAACTAAGTTAAGCTAAACGCTAGCTAACAGGTGGAACCGCTCCTCCATTATTTGGTGTTAGCCTATGAATTGAAGAATTTAACGTTACTGAAGTGTCTACTATAAAACTGCAAAACAAAAATAAAGAATATAACGTGAATATCTTACACACTTCAAATGTCCATGTTTTTGGTTAGGTCTACTATAAGTAAGTTAGTATTAAACACAGTATGGGAAAACAAATGTGTTGCATTGAGGCGCTAGTGGACCCTGAAATGTTTTCTCACACATATGTGAAAAATAACGAGTCTAAAAACCATATGATTATTCACATGTGAAATGTATGTGTTTTTGTAAGGGGAAATTAGCATTGTTTTTGTGGTGGTAATTTGGTGCACAAGAATACTGTTTATAAGGTGAATGTTTGTGCATTAATTGCTGCTATACTGTGACATTTTCATTATTCTGTAACAAAAATGTTAAAAAGTTAATAACTGCATATGCAATGGTGGGCGACTGAAAGGTTTGGTCCTAGTTCAGCGGTCCGTAATTGCTCTAAACACATTTAAATCATTTAAATCATGCATTTTTTTTTTAAATGCATATTTTTTCACAATTTATGTTGTTGCCATTTTATAAAATCGGTTGAGGCTGTTACAGTGATTTTATTCCAGGTAAGGCGGTTTTAGGCACATCGTATCTCACTAATCACAATAATGCACTCCCTCAACCAGCTTATTGCTTTAGTATAAAAAACAGACAGGAGATACTTCCTTCTTATTAAGGTTAAAATATGTTGCTATGACTCAGTTGTGAAAAAAATGTATAGAAGCGTCCTAATCCACCCTAGTTTTGTTTTGTCCTTAACGATTCCACATTGGCTCTTACCCTAAATGAGACAGTTTTGCTACACCAGGCCGTTAAGGCGGTTAGCTTAGTCACACTGTTCTCTGTAGAAATGAGTCACTCAGGCCCTGTTCTAACACAGAGATACAGCGATCTCCAGGCCCTTTCGCCTGAGGAATAGATCAGAACAAGAGATCACTAAAATGTGTCTTGCTGTTTTATGCTGTTGATTTGGCTTTGGAGACTCCATATTGACGTTGTGAGCAGTGTTTTTCAAAGCACTCCTTTTTTCTTTTTATTATTTCGGCCTTACACCAGTTAATTTTCACAATTACATCTGAATACATTCGCATTACAATGACAATCCTTAGTATTCTGTGCAGTATCTGCACTACAATGCAGGTGGCCCTAAAATACCAACAAAAGGCCACTCTTACAAGACCTGTAGGTTGTGTTTCAGAGATACACCTTTGTGTGCAGCAGACTTTTGTAATGTCCCTTGTACAGGGTGGGAGTTTTGTGTCGTCCCTGTTAGCCTGGGGTGGAGGTGATGAAGCAACAAAGTAATAAGAAGCCGTGAATGGACAAGTATGAGCTTGTGATGCAGGTTAATGCTGTTGTAATTTTCCTAGGGGCGCTTCAAAGGCTAATCTGCATTGCTGTCAAAGGTCAGACGTACAGTGGTTTTGGGACTTTTTGTGCTCCAGGGGGCTTGTAATAAAGCTTTCCCCCCTGCTGAAAAAAATTCTTAGAATGATAGAGTTTTGTGTACAGTAATTATTTAGTCCATTCACCAAGTTCCTTTTGCAGCACACCTTGGTTACACCTAGTTTGTGCCTGAACTTGTTTGATTGAACTGTCATACTGTGTTATTTCAGTATTGTTAACCGCTTATGAGGGTTTTTTTACCATATCAAAAAAAAAGAAAGAAAGAAAAGTGACTGACAAGGAAAGACCCTTAATGAGAGTTGTTTACCTGTTTTTGAGTCGATGGTGAAATATGTGCGCTGAGAATCCAGGATGTGGAATGTCACTTTTCCCTCTGAAGACTTGTCCACATCTGTGGCGGACACTTTCAACACAGATTTGTCTTTGGGCAAATTTTCATGGACTGAAGCAAAGTAGATAGGTTGGGACAGCTCAGGAGGATTGTCATTAATATCCAGAACTTCAATGTACACTTCAGTCCAGGACACCAGGGGTATAGTGCCCAGATCAGTGGCATACACAGTCAGCCAGTAGTGCAGTACAGCCTCCCTGTCCAGAGTGTCTGCTGTCCGGATCACTCCTGCAACAGAGAATCATACAGTTTTCAGCTGTTGAAATACACCATGTGACAGATCGTAAAGATTCATAAATATATAGCAACAAATTTACTGTGTAATTTACCTGTGCTTTAATATTCAAAATATTTGAATATTTTAAGCACTATTTTGCAAAACATATGCTAATTAATGCAGTCTGTAATATGCATGTGTTACTAATTATGCAAGAATTAGTGCATAATTTCTGCTTATTTAGATAAAATTATTCTCTTAAACTTCTGAAAAAAATCCAACTCATAACCACA
>JAILXH010200776.1:2141-13405 GCA_023558415.1 Piaractus mesopotamicus | reverse complement strand
GTAAAATGCTGTCTATGTAGAGCTCACTAGGTTTTGAGACACACCCTATGTCTTAGCTTCTAGACTCGAGATCATTGTGTCGAATCGACACTCGAAATCGACTCCATTGATTCCTGTCACTTGGAATCAGAATCTAAAATATGAAGAAAAATCTATCAGTCCATGTTAAAATTCTTTGTCTACCAGATTACAACAGCTAAGTAAGAAGAGTAGATCTACCCTATTTTATGGTTTCCCTCACAGTGTCCAGCTAATTGTGAGGAATTTACACTTGTTTTTTTTATAAGTTTTTTTTTTTAATTGTTTTATAAATTTTCACGTTGATTAAACTGCTGCTAACATCGACAGCTGCTTATACAGACTCAGTGAGTCCTCAAAGCCAAAGGGGGAATGATGTTTTTGGAAGCAGGGCAGATGGCCTCTGAGGGGAACCCTGGCCAGCTTCAGATTTCCTGATCTCTGAGGCTCTCCAAGTCAAGAACCCCTCCAAGCTCACCCCTCTGAAGTGTGAGAGACACCGGTACTATTGAGATTAAAAGATCAATAAGTCTAATTCTCTGACAGCGGGCACAAGAGGTGCCCTAGCACCCTACTAACCTGTAGTGCAAAGTCTTTTTTCACATCCTTGTCAAAATATTTGAGTTTAATTTTCATATTTATGCAGCCTAAAGGTACGATAAATTATATTTCATTAAACAGCCAATTTGTGCTGGTGCTGGTTGCCCATGATGTAGTTATCACCCTGCACCATTAGCACCATAGGCCATGCCTGTTGCCAGCTAGGCTGATTTATCCTAAACCTCTCTTGACTTTGTGTTAATTAAATTATCTTGTTTGCCTGGCATTTTCACTTCTCACACCTTTTATATTTGGACAATTTACAAGTGTAGGCTATCTGTGCTGTGGCTTATTATCACAAAATGAATTAGAGCCAAAAAAAAGTTAACCTTCCCTGCATCTGATTATACAGTTTTTCAGGCCAATTCATTGTTCCATTTACAGAACTTCAGGCATGTTAGTGGAATTACTGTATGTATGAACTGCTTTTTGGTACCTCAAATGTGTTTTCTTTAACAGACTTATTAGTATTGGTTCTTAGGCTGTTACTGTACATGAAGTTCAAGCCACAGAGCAAAACAGTGGTCCATGACCAAGGGCAGAGAAATTAATTCTATTTCTGTGAGCAAGCCATCCTCAGCAAAATTACCCCCACCAGTGGTTAAGAAAGAGCTGAGCTTGTGTTGGCTTTAATTTATTTATTTTTGAGGTTATTATTGGGATTTGCCTACTGTTTAGTTTAGGTCTTATAATATTGTTTATATTTTAAGAAGACAGAGGTTAAGTTAAAAGGCCCATATAACAAAAAAAAAAAACCTGAATTACAGTATTATTTAAACATTGTCAAAGTTCTAAAACATGCCATTCACTTCCTCGTCCAGAGAGTCCTTTCCTAGAAACTAAGCTGAAAAACAGCATGTTGTGATGTCACAGCCATGAACAGACACAAGTATGTAGTCAACTGACCTTGACGTGACTGCTTGTTGGACATCCCATTTCAAAACCATGGGCATTAATATGAAGTTGGCCCACTTTGTGGCTATAACAGCCTCCACTCTTTTAGGAAGGCTTTTCACAAGATTTTGGAAAGTGTGACTGTGGAAACTTATGCCTATTCAGTCAAAAGAGCATTTGTGAGGTCAGGCACTAATGGACGAGAAGGCCTTCCAGTTCATCTGCATTTCAGTTCATCCCAAAGATGTTCAGTGGGGTTGAGGTCAGGGCTCTGTGCAGGCCAGTCAAGTTCTTCCACACCAAACTCACCCAGACATGCCTTTATAGTCCTTGCTTTGTTCCCACAAAGTTGGAAGCATATAATTGTCCAAAATCTCTTGGTCTGCTGAAGCATTAAGATTTCCCTCCACTGGAACTAAGGGACCGAGCCCAACCCCTGAAAATCAACGCCATAGCATTATCCCTCCTCCACCAAACTTTACAGTTGGCACAATGCACAATTCACGCTATGTGCTTCAGCACTCTGGAGACCCTCTCTATGAGTACTACGGTGGTCTACCGCTTCATGGCTGAGCTGTTCTTGCTCCTAGACGCTTCCATTTAACAATAATAGTCCTTGCAGTAGCACTACAGTACAGCAACCTCACATTATCTGAAAGGAGTGGCTGAAGTTTATTTTATCTGACATTCCTGAGGATTTCAGTCTGAACTGAACAGTCTGACCCACATTTCAGCCTAAACTGCTTTTTGAATGAGGCACAATACCAGGCAGCCAACGAGAACAGAGTCTTGTCTACAGTAACGTCTACAATAAGGAGCAATTATCTTTTTACTGCTTTTTAATTTAATTTTGGCCTATTCCTTTTGGCAAACTGTCTTCAATTCCCCAAGGTTATGAAGGTCCCTCTGACAGACTCGTAATTTCGAAACCCTCTATACATTTTCAATGACATTCAAGTCGGGAGGTTAGCTAGGCCATTTAAGTACTGTCGCCTTGATTAGAAACCAATCTGAAGTTATTCTGGTTGTATGGGTCATTGAAACTTGGCAGATGAGGTTAAATTCTCATCTAATATCTCCTGGTAAATCCCCATTTCTGCTTCCTTTGATGACGTATAATGCCCCAATATCATTTGCTGAGAAGCTGCACCATGTCACGATGCTCCCACCTTCATGCTTCACTGTGGGTGTGGTGTTCTTGGGGATATATGGACAGCTCTCCTTTCAAGTAGAATGACAATTCAGTTTTCTATTTTTGTTTCATCTGACTAAAACACTTTCTTCTGATGTGTCTAAATGTTCATGTCTAAGTTTTAGACAAATGTGCATCTCTGTGCTTCTTTTTTAGCAGATTTTTTTGTGGGGTGCAGGAATGGAGATGATTGCATGGCAGTTAATTGCTTATAAATTAGTCTTTAATTTTGTGGGCTTTCTTTACCAGTTTACATTTAGAAGTACAAAGTCGAAAGACATCATGTGTGTAAATTTGAAGTGCATATATGCACTGAATGTTTATTAAACAGGTGCCTTGTTTTCCCATCACTGTACATTTTAAGTGAAAGTAACAAAAAATGACCTGACTAATTCTAGGGAATAAAGAGAGATTAGAAAGTAGTATTTGAAAATGAATTTTATGACAATTTTTTTAAAATATATAACACCATGCAAATGTTGGACCATCCCTGGTGGTTGCTAAGGTGTTGCTAGGCCAGTGTAATGCTATCCTAGATAGTTGCTAAGATGTTGCATGGCCAGTGTTATGCTATTCCATGTGGTCGCTAAGCTGTTGCTAGGCCTTCACTATGGTATCCAAGATGGATGCTAGGGTGTTGGTCAGAATTTGCCATGGTGGCCAGGGTGGTTGCAAGGTTGTTATCAGGTAGTTGCAATGTTATCCCAGGTGGTTGCTAGGGTGTTGCTAGATGGTTGCTGTTTATTAGGTGGTGGCGATGGTGTTGGCTAAGCGATCTCTAAGGTAGTTGCTAGGGTTTGCTAGTTGTGTCATTTGTTATCCCAGGTTGTTACTAACGAGTGTCTAAAAAGTTTTCGGCTACAGAGTGATACTGACTGTGGTGGAGAAAGAGGTAGAAATATATGGCATGTATATTATATAAGAGGAATGATTAAGTGTTTTGAACAGTCCCCCATTCATTTATATGGGAAAACGTTGTGTTTGAGCAAATAGATGGATGGATGGATGGATGGATAGATAGATAGATAGATAGATAGATAGATAGATAGATAGATAGATAGATAGATAGATAGACAGACAGACACTTTATTGATCCCAAAGGAAATTTAGCAACCAGTAGCAGTCACACAACACTGGACAGTAATAATAATAAGGGTGATGCAATATAAAAAGAAGAATATATACAAAAAAACCTATCTGCAGGCATATATATAACTAGAAATATACAAAAATATGTAATGGATCTATCCTGAGATAAAACAGGCAATAATGAATATACAAGGAGGCGCAGGTAACAGCATATAATGACGATACTGAATAAATATGTGCATATATTGATACTGAAATAAAGTGTCTAGATGTGGAGTGTCCAGATGTGCAAGATGTGTGATAAGGTATGTAGAACTGCAATATGTACAGTAAGGTGTCCATATGTGCAGATAGATAAAATAAAATAAATCTATGAAATGCTGTTTAATCAGCTCAAAAGGCCCAAGCATAAGTTTTACATTAGTAAAAAAAAAAAAAAAACATTCAGAAATTGTAGAAAAAGTCACTTCTAAAGTAAGTAATAACACATAAAAAAGTAATAACACATAATATGCATGAAAGTTAATTATAAATTTTCTATAACTCTTTGCCTCAGTTTCAGCCTCTGGATGCACTTTGTTATAGCACCTTGAATTTGTATCTGTCAGTGAAATTACAAATTTCATCTAAATATTTCATTTAATAATGTATGAAATCATGACCCAGAATCAAAATAAATCAAACAAATCAAAAATAAAAGTATTCAAATACTTCAGGCAGTTTTTTTTTCACAAACACTGAAGTAATTGGACCTGCATGCATCGAGACCGACACGGCTGACCCTGGATCAGCGTTTAGCAGCCCGCTCCCCTGCCTGGCTGGGCCAAGTGGGGTCACGGTCCCGAGAAAAGGGCTGATCTCTGCACTCCTTCATCTCTCCACTTCTCTTTTGTGGCCATTCTGGTTCGCTTGGCAGGAAAATTGGATGGGGAGCGGGGAGGAAAGGGTAAGACGAAGATCGGGTTTAGCAACCTTGAAACTGCAAGAGCAAGTACAGGCCGCTGAGTCCCCATAAAAGAGGAGCCGAGAGAGAGGAGGACGAGACAAAGGATTTTTTTTTTTTTTGGATGGGCAGTTTTTTTTTCCTTTCAGACGTCCTTTGAAAGGAGAACTTCTACTTCACTGGCCTCTCCGGCAGCTGTGCGTGAGGTGGGCTTGCAGCACACGCGCACACACACACACATGTTCTGGAACTACTCAGGCCTTATTTGGGCACGTAGCAGGGGGTGAGAGTGGAGATCATTGTTTTGGTATGTGGAGAGGCTCAGAAGAACAAGGTGTGTCTGGCTGCCTGGCACTCAGCAGATAAACTGTTCCCTCTACACTGCAACTACAACAGCTTCAAAGTGGTAGTTCAGTCAAAAATAACTCTGTTTTCTTTTACTCCAAATATAGTAATTCCATTGGCAAAGATTTGGGGGGTTGGGGGGAAGTGTCCCCTTTAAAGTTTGGAGGAGGATGAATTGTCTCTACCAATCATTTGCTCTAAACACATCTGGACTTTACTTTTTTTTACAGTGTGTTGTGGTTGCTTTTGGTTGTTAAATTTGATTGAAAAATGTAAATCTTTAATTATGTAGTTAATTCACATATGGCTTAAACAGAGAGGGTCTTTGGTTTACATGCATATTTTCTGTCACGTTTGCCTTTGTTTGCATGCACAAAGCCATACAGAGGTGCAATGTAGGTTGATATATTTATAATTGATGTATATTTTAATGGCAACAACTAAGCATATAAAACAATATTATAATAATTTTATATACATGAATAATTATAACAATAACTAGAAAAATTTAGACTAGAAAAAAATAGGAAAATTCATGCACAAAGTTTTAGTTGGCTTGACAAAGACAGCTAATAAGGCTTCAAAAGTTAAAGCAGCTCGAAAACACTGTTGACTGTATCTTAATTGGATTTATATAGCAATTCCAGGTTATTGCTATGGTGCTCCAATGAGGTTGCCATGGTATTCCAGCCTGTTAGTAAAGTGTTGCTATTGTATCCCAAGTGGTTGCTAAGGTGCTGCTAGGCCGATGTTATGCCTTCCCAGGTGGTTGCTAAGGTGTTGCTAGGCCAGTGTTATGCTATCCAAGGTGGTTGCTAAGGTGTTGCTGGGCCAGTGTTATGCTATCCCAGGTGGTTGCTAAGGTGTTGCTAGGCCAGAGTTATGCTATTCCAGGTGGCTGCTAAGATGTTGCTAGGCCAGTGTAAAGCTATCCCAGGTGGTTGCTAAGGTGTTGCTAGGCCAGTGTTATGCTATCCAAGGTGGTTGCTAAGGTGTTGCTAGGCCGATGTTATGCCTTCCCAGGTGGTTGCTAAGGTGTTGCTAGGCCAGTATTATGCTATCCCAGGTGGTTGCTAAGATGTTGCTAGGCCAGTGTAATGCTATCCCAGGTGGTTGCTAAGCTGTTGCTAGGCCTTTGCTATGGTATCCAAGGTGGATGCCAGGATGTTGGTTAGTAATTGCCAAGGTGTCCAAGGTGGTTGTGAGGTTGTGAGGTTGTGAGGGGGCAGTCGTGGGCTGGAGGTTAGGGAACCAGCCTTGTGACCGGAAGGTCGCCGGTTCGATCCCCTCAGCTGACAGCGCGTGACTGAAGTGCACTTGAGCAAGGCAACTGCTCCCTGGGTGCTCACTGCCCCCTCGTGTGTGTGTTCACTAGTGTGCATGTATGTGGGTGTTTCACTGCACGGATGGGTTAAATGTGGAGGTCTAATTCCTCCTTGTGCAAACACAGTAGGCTAATGGTTCTGAATTTGAATTTATCAGGTAGTTATTATGGTTGCTAGGCATTCGCTATGGTATCCAAGGTGGATGCGGTTAGCAGTTGCCATTGTGTCCAAGGTGGTTGCGAGGTTGTCATCAGGTAGTTGTAATGCTATCCCAGGTGGTTGCCAAGCTGTTGCTACACCTTCGCTGTGTTATCCAAGGTGGATGCTAAGGCGTTGCCAGATAGTTGTGTTTTTTTTTTTTTTTGGTCGTGGCTAGGGTGTTGGCTAAGCGGTCTCTAATGTGGTTGCTGGGGTTTGCTAGATGCTTGATTTGTTATCCCAGGTTGTTGCTAAGGGGTGTTTCGTTGCTAAGGAGCGTACGGTGACTGTGGTAGAGAAAGAGGTAGAGGTATAGGGCCGTCCTCTTATTTATTTTTATGGAAAAAAAATGTGTTTGAGCAAATGCTCTATGTACAAACACTATAAATCATTTCAAAAAGCAAAAGTTTGGTAGTTAGTTCTAGCTCAAAAGCTGCCAACCATGAAGACTTTTGAATTTTAAGTGTAGAATAACAATAAGAAGACAACAAAGAACAGTCAGTCAGTTGCCATCGTCAAGCGACCTTAATAAATCAGTGAAGTTCTCGAGTTGCTCACGGCTGCATTCTTGTGGCCCAGTGGTTATGGACCCTCGCATCAGGTTAGCATTGTGCAAACTGCGCACCTAAATCATCACACACTTGTTTCAAACTACATGAAGCTGTTCAGTAATCTCAAATAGAGTCGCTTACATCGTTTCAAACACTGCGACATAGTGGTATCTATAAACATGGACTAACGTCTGGAAAAAAGTTTAGCTTTAAAGTAGCTGCTACTACTGTTTTTAGCTATGCAACATACTCCTGGTTATTTTTATTGGAAACAGCATTTCATAATTTCATATTGTGTCAGAAACCTGCTGTACAATGCAAGCTGGTGGCTCCATTACTTGTTACCTGTATTAGCCATGTTGGTCCAGACACCAAGCATGTTTTAACTGACTATATTTGACATAATGGGAAAACTGTTTCAGTTTCTTTTTCACTGAACTGTATTTTTCAGCAAAGCAGCTCATTCTCTAAGCTTCTCTTCTCAAAACAAATGAGCTTTTAGAATAGCATGCCATTGGACATGCTCTGTTTACTGTGTTTTGATTGAGTTTTGGATTCATTATAAAAAAGCACGCAAATCTTCTTCTCTCTTTTTTCCTTTCTTTCTTTCACTTCTGCTTAATTTTGCTTGGGAATACAACTTATGTATTCGTTTTCCTTCAGTGCTTCCCCCCACTCCTCAAGGAAATCTTATAAAGGGGAATTCCACCATATTTTTCTACAATTCTTAAATCATTAAGACATAAAAAAAAGTCATTCAGATTATCTCTAAAAGCTCTCTCACAGTAAGCTATTACACATAGTAGTAACAAGTACTTTATATTAAATAATTTATAGTGTAAAACAATGTGTCAGGCATAAGATAAAGTATTTGTAACTGTTTGTAATAATTTGTCACTGTAGTATTGCAAAGGTTTTGGACTAAAACATGAACCGTTTCACATCAAACCACACTGAAAGACTTTGGCTCCATCTCAATGATTGAATTATGCAGAAATTTGAAAAAAAATAAAAAATAATAATGGTGGAATTGCCCTTTAAAATGTTCTCTGCATTCACTGCAACTTTATATATTTACCGCCTGCTGTTCAGGGACCCAACGGTGTCAAGCATCCACAAGGTTTTTATTTTTTTTGTTTTTTCTGCCTTTAATCTGACAGGGGTTTTTGTAGAACTGCAGTAGTCTGTGGCTGGGGTAAAAAGTCCTTTACAGGGGAGTTAAATGAGCTGTTAAATAAAATCAGGCTGCTCATCTTTTGTGAGAAGGGCAGCACAGCGTGCGTATGATGTCTCGGTGTGCACAGCAAATGCTCACTCTGAGCAGAGTGCACACACTGACGGAGGCTCAGAAACAGCCCATTCATCTCACTGTGCTTCGTACCACCTGCCGGAATCAAAAGAGCTGCATTTTTCAGTGGATCAAAGGCAGTAATTGTTTAATTAAAGTGGAATTCCACAGATCTGTCAAAGTTTCTACATAATTAAATTGTTAAGATGTAAATAAAGCCATTCAGAGCGATTTGGTGTGAAACACTTCGTCCCAGAGAAACTTACAGAGTCAGAGTTGTTCACAGTGGTGGTGATAGGAACCAGACGTCTGAAGAGTTTAATGTCTCTAAAAGCTCCCTCACAGAAAAATGTTGCATTGAATGAATCTCTCCCTCCCTCTCTCTGAATATGCTGCCTGATGACTGAGGTGCTGTTTTACAGTAGTTTCTCTACAATGAACACCAAACCACTCTGAATGGCTGTTCACATCTCGACAACTGAAATTGAAATTGAAAAAAGAACCAGTGCAATTTTCCAATAACACAGAATTCAATGGTTGGACTAAGTGTCTGGACCAACAGTGTATTACTAATTATTAAAGACACTCCAGCATTTTCAACCTAATCTCTGTCTGTTTCATCTGCATCACACTGTTGATTATTGTAGATAATAATTTTGATGCATTTCACTGTACTCAGAAAAAGAAATGGAAACTTATTGACTCACAACACACTTTCAATAGATACCAAAGCATTAGATGCAGCAGATGGAGATTAGTCTGAAAAAGTTTTCTTTTTATTAGTTTTGCTGCTGGTGATTGTCCTGCAGAGTTTTATTGCAGCTGTAATCAGATCTACCTGATTCCCCATTCAGAGGCTCCTGAAGGCTCCATCAGCTCAATCTGGTGTGTTATATTAGGAGTTTGTATAGAATTAGAAACTACTCAGAGTAAAAGACTTTGAAGTCTTTTCCAATATGATACACTGCAGTAAGAGTAGTGTTAAGATGATACTTTTTACAGGAATATATTTCAGGATGTCTATAGTATTTTTGGGCAACTTGCATCTCTGCATATATTACAAGAGATAAACGTGTGTATTGCTTTTATGTATTGGTGTCACAACAAAGAAATCAATATGAAACACATAAGTTTCACTGCTCTCAATTAGAAATCATGCCCTAACTTTTATCATGATTTCTCAGTCTATCCTGCAAGCTGTTTTAAGCAAAGGCAATGCGTCATTAACAATGCCATTAGCTAGGATGTTTACAGCCAATCAGAGGTGAGAACAGGTCTCTAAGTTGCAAGCAACAAGCCATCAATATATGCAAGTTTCAAGTCAAGTCCAGAGTCCTAAACAAGCCAGTGTACAATCTTCAGCTAACTGAATGCCATAAATGAGGGTAATAATAATACAGTCCTTTAATGATAACATGA
The DNA here is from genome assembly GCA_023558415.1 of Piaractus mesopotamicus. Classification (NCBI taxonomy): domain Eukaryota; kingdom Metazoa; phylum Chordata; class Actinopteri; order Characiformes; family Serrasalmidae; genus Piaractus; species Piaractus mesopotamicus. The sequence goes on along the minus strand of JAILXH010200776.1, from coordinate 3,543 downwards.
AAGTAGTGTATGACTGTATATTTTTTTTGTGTTTGCTTTTTTTCCCCAAATACAAAATCTATGGTACATGGATGAACCATGACAGGCATTATGGTATACACAAAGACACCTGGCAACTACACATGAAAAGAAAAAGTACTATTTTTTGGTTAATGAATACTTATTGGTTTTCGATAATTGGTTTTCGATTAGCAACACTAATATGAATATTGGTGTGTGGGTGGGGTTCTTATGATAGTATTGGCATTATACCCAAAGACCAGCAATCAATCAGTGACATTTAAAAAAAAGAAATATCAAATTAAATGAAAATACTCTGGCCCTACACTGTAATCCTGCATTTGTTTTAACTCAAATAAATTAAGTCTATTGTACATAAAACTCAGCATATCCCACATATTAGTCAAGAATTTTATGGTGAGGGAATGTTTTTGATGATTTTGTACACTCAAATGGCACTTTTGAGTTAAATTAAACTTATTGCTATTTAGTTTAGTCTGTTGCCATGGCAGCTTTGAAACCCCACATTCAAAAAATGACATTTCTGCTGGTTTTAATAATTTCTTTCACATTAAAGTTGCTGAAGAAATGTGTGAAACTGAGTAAAACTGAGTAAAACTAAGTAAGCTGTAAAATACAGTTACTTTGTTTTTTTTTAACACAATCTTGTTAGATAAAACGTATATTTCTTTCCCATTGGCTCCTGGCTCCATTTATTTGCATATTGGGTGTTTCTTTCCATTTGTTTTACTCAACGTCAGTGTGCTTTCATTCCACCCAGGCTGCCTTTCTTCAGGCGTATGCTTATCATATATGCTTTATTCAGCTGCCTGACCTTGTGTTGTTGGCTAAAAGTGAAACCCTTTGCTGTTTAGCAAAGTGGTCGATACCACTTAATTAGGAAAAAAAAAACTTAATAGCCTAATGAAACATAATTAAATTGCAATTTCAAAAATGTTACATCAAAATAATTAGAATTTACGAGTTGCATAAACATGCATTTATGTTAACCTAAAAATTATAGCTATTCAAACTCAAGTTTTCGTTTACACATTACTTAACTTTTTTTAAGGCAACCGGTTTCCTCAATTTATTTTAAGTAAAATCAACTTATCCGGCCTTACAGTATACAAGGCCTTGACAAAAGCAATAGCATTTGACCAGTTCTGAACTGATGAGAATGAGAATATTTAAAAAATAGCAATGCAAGGATGAAAAGAAAAAGCGCAATTGAACTTAATAAGAGAAACTTTATAGCTGATTTTTGTGAGCATTGGGAGCACAGGATTAAAATAAAACTAGCATAGCACTAAAACTAGCTCAGCAAAAGGGTTCAATTCTTGGTAGCCTTCCTGTTGGTTAGGACCTCAGAAGCTGAAGGGAAGTCCTAACATGTTAGATT
>JAILXH010200768.1:9356-22398 GCA_023558415.1 Piaractus mesopotamicus | reverse complement strand
ATACAATACATAAGTGCTATACAATACATTACAATCAATACAATCAATACTTAATTCAGTGCTCATTTAAGTGCTGGATTTACACCCCTACCTTTTGGAAGTTTTCCAGCATGGAGTAACACATTACTTTGTTAAATCCATCATGTAGCATGCAGCCTGGTCTGTTTTACGATTAGGTGCGACGTATCCTTAAAGGGAAATTCCACCAATTTTTCAAAATTTCTGAATAATTCATTTATTCAGATGTAAACAGAGTCGTTTAGAGTGGTTTGTTGTGAAACGGTGGATTGTAGAGCCTCAGACTTCTTTCCAGTGGTGGGAACCAGGGGTCGCAACGACTACAACACAAATATAGCCATTTTATTTACTCTCCAAGACCACCAGTGAACCCACATGTGTCTTCTGAGCTTTATATGGAATGTTGATGATGGTAAAATAATCATTGATCTGAAAAATACGTTTTCTTTGGGGAATATTTTGCCTCCCAACGCCCTGCATGTAAGCCATGATTGGATTAAAATAAATGGATTCAACTACATTTTAAGCCAAAATGATATGTCAGATATCAGACAGCATATGTCTAACCATTTCATGTCATAACGTTCTGTGTGGGAGCTTTTAGAGGTGGACGTCTGGTTCCTATCACCACCACTGTGAGCAATTCTGTAAGTCTCAGTAAGTTTCTCTAGAATGGAGCATTTCACACCAAACCACTCTGAATGACTCTGAAAAATCGGTGAAGTTTCCTTTTAAACCAGATCAGTAACACACGGATTTCTTATGTTTAACCTTGTCCTTGCTGTTGCTGTAGAATTATGAATGGATGTTCCAAACAACACACACAATGACATGGAGTAAAATACGTTAGATATGTTGTGAGACAAAAGCCACAGTGGATTATGAAATATCTGGGAAATATGGGGTAATATGAGACTATGAGTTGATCTGACTTTGTTTTTTTTGCTAATCATGCGGTCTTTCATAATTTTATTGTTTTCTCTGTCCTTGTCCCCAAGGCTTTTCCACACAAAGTGTAGGTCTATTCTGCATCAGGGGAGAGTGCTAGTGTAGTGCTATAGTGATTGGTAGAGTTCTATAATGCGTTTGGTATAATAGAATAATTTTATGTACTTTAATAGTTTGGCTCAGTACTGTAGTGTTAAAGTGCATTTGGTGTAGCAGTGCAGTCTGTATTAGTATAGAGCATTGATGTAATACTACAGTGTGTTTAGTGAAGTTGTAATATCAGTATTAGAGTTAGTAACTCTAATAGTTACTAACATAAGTATTATCAGTATTGGAGTTAGTTGGATATTAGTGTTAGTGTAATATAGTAGATTTAGTAGATTTAATATAATAGTTTAATGGTATAATATTTTTATTACAGTAGTATAATGTGTGACTGCTGTACACTCCTAAAGTATGGGTCTTAAAGGGTTCTTTAGTAAAGACAGTGGATTTATATAGAGACCTCTTTGAAAAGGGTTCTATATAGCACCAAAAAGGGTTCTTCTATTGTAACAAGCCTGACATCGTAATGACAGAAGAACCCTTTTTGGTGCTATATAGAACCATCTACAGCACATTTTTGAGTCTGTAGAACACTTTCATGATGCAAAGAACCCTTTAATCATGCAGATGTTTCTTTGAGTGTTCATGGTTCTATATAGAACCATTTTCCTTACTAAAGAAACCCTTGAGGAACCCTAATTTTTAAGTGTGTCGCTACACATGACAGTCACCTACTGATAAGCAGGTAGAAGATATTATCAGCTATAGAACCATATACAAGAAATTTGTCATCAGTCTGAAGAACCATTTCACCATGCAAAGCACCATTTAAGCATGCAGATGGTTCTTCATGTGTTCATAGTTCCATATAGAACCATTGTCTTTCCTAAAGAACCTTGAAGAACCATCTTTTTTAAGATCGTAGTGTTGGGTTGGTGCTGTATTATGGTGCACTGAAATGTGTTGTTGGAGTCTGTAGAGAAAAGCAGGACAATCACATGTACGCTTAATGCTCAGTGTGGTTCAGTGCAACTTTTCGACCAGATGGTCTTTGATAGGCAAATTCACAGTCACATGAAGGTGAGATTGACAGTCTGTGGTGTCGAATAACATATTAAAAAACAACACATATAGCCAAACATTCAAAAATCCCCAACTGACTTGGCGCATGAGATATTTTAACAAAGCAACAGAGGACAGTCATAGAAAATGCTTAATATTAATCTAAACTCTAGGCTTATTGTTAGTTAGTCTTAACATTTAAATTATTCAGTAACTACTATAAAATGAATGTGTAAGTTCTGTAGTCATGAGAATGAGGGACTGAAGTGTGGGCTTGCACGAGACAGCATAAGCAGTTAATACATTTAGTCCAGATACCTTCCATTAGTATAAATCAAAAAACTTTTCACTGAAAGTTGAACCCCATTCTGTGTGAGGCCTCCATCTTTTCAACCCCTGCTTACATTAAGGCCAGCCAAGCTGTACAAGTTGCACTTACCACCAATTGTGACAAAAGCATGCTGTCATTTTATATGAATTATTTATCATTCATAGCTCATTGAGTGTGTTTACAAGCACTTAATAATCAAAATCGGACTTCGGCAGTTGTCTGATTTTTCAGGTGGTCATGTAAACAGCATACTCCGATTTCTTAGATCGAATCCGATTAAGAAATCCAATAAAGAGTTCTACCACGCCAGTCATATCACCAGTCTACACTTTCAATCCATTCTACATTTGTGTCTATAAGGAGGAGATTTTTGAATTTGATTGACAGTTATTGTGTGTATGTCTCTATGAAAAGATCAAATATGCTTTTGTAGATTAAAAACAAACATAAATTGAATGCTAATGCAATTCTTTATGTATGTAACTTTGAAATTAAATCATTTAATTAAATAGCTGAGCAAATGATGGTGATAACTCTTCAGGGGAGGTTAATACATGCAGCAGCTGAGTTACTTTATGTCTGACGTTTCTGTGTTGCTGCGTCGCTCGCTAATGGACATTCTCAGTGCTGTGCTGGTGCAGCCAATATAAAAGCCAGTCCACAGGGGCATTTTATTTTAATATATTACATGAGTGGATTGACATAAAATAATACCTTTAACAGAGAGCGTTTTTCCAAAGTATGCAGGAGTAAGAGCCATGCTTTGTCTTGTATACTGACACTGCTTACATTGGCTGCACTTATAATTATCCTCTAGTCCGCCCACATAATCGATCAGAGGCTGTTTGGAATGTGAGAGGTGTATGATGGCACAACTTTTACTCATCCAGATGCTGGCAGAACACTTCCAGACTAAGGTATCATTTCATTCTGCTCCATTCGTGTGATATGTTTTATTAAATGAGGCCCATGAGGACTGCATTACTCAGCATGTTTTAGAATGGCTGGCCATAATGTAAGCGCTCTGAGGGATATCAGGGTTGGAAACGTGTAATACTCTCTATATACTGAGGATGATTATTAACTTATACTGATTTTTTTGGGGAAATTTTTGGGGGCATAAGGATATGTGAGCCCAAATGGCATGAATATGGACACTATTATTATTTTCATTTAGAGTGGCTAATTGATACCAGACCCTTTATTTAAAGGGATGATTGTATCTGAAACATATACATTCTAAAGGGTTCACAAACATTGAAGCACCTCTGTGTGTGTACATATATGTATGTGTGTGTGCATATAGGAGTGTCCAATAGAGTGGACAGAGAGTGTTTAAAAACTCCAACAGCACTGCTGTGTCTGATTCACTCGTCCAGTGCAAACACACACTAACACACCACCACCACGTCAGTGTTACTGCAGTGCTGAGAATGATCCACCACACAAATAGTACCTGCTCTGCACACTAACACACCACCACCACGTCAGTGTTACTGCAGTGCTGAGAATGATCCACCACCCAAATAGTACCTGCTCTTTGGGGGTCCAAGGGGTGTCCTGACCACTGAAGAACAGGGTAAAAGGGGGCTAACAAAGTATACAGAGAAACAGATGGACTACAGTCTGTAATTGTAGAACTACAAAGTGCACTTATACAGTAAAGCTGATAAAATAGACAGTGAGCGTAGAAACAAGGAGGTGGTCATAATGTTATGCCTGATCGGTGTATACATATGCCATTTTTTGTCAAATTTGAATGCAAAATTACTGTTTTTTGGCTTTATTTAACATTATTGTAAAAACTGAAACAGTGCAGTGAAATAACGTCATCAGCAAGCAGAAAATGAAAGTGATGGTGACATTACAACATAACATATAAAATAATTTCTTTCTCACCAAAGCGTTCCACAGGGGAGTTCTTTCACTGCGGCAAAGAGATTAGAATTTGTGAAACAATAATAGGAACTGTGCATTCATACTGCAGGCACAATATGAATACTCCATTACAGCATATCTTGGCGCCATGTCCTCTCTCACACAAATTGATGCAAAACCAGAGTTGCTCAAAGTTAGTAAATCAGCCGTGTGCAATATCTCCATGTACTGTTTGCACGATTTACCACAAGTTACTGTGCACACCCACTGGTTCCATTCGGCGCTTTACTATGCACACGGCCCATCATATACCCATCCCAGCATATTCTGCTGATATCAGCACAACACTGATACCCAATATCTGTGCCATCTCTAGTGTTTATCTTTTTTTTTTTTCTCTAAGGTCTCAAGGACACACCAAACATGATAGAAAAGTCTAAGTACCCTAGATATAGGTATTAATTTATCACCCTCATTTTTTGTGAATAACATATTTAAGGTGTCTAGTAAAGCCAGTCAGCACTGAATTATTGATCTGAAAATGTATTACTCCTTTCCTCATGCTGTAGGGTTGCATGCCAGTCGTGTACCTTGTACTGTACAGGAAATGTTTTTTTTTTTTTCAAAAACATCTGCAGTGCAAAATCAGTCATTATCCATGTGATCTGTCTATTGCTTGGGGTGTTACATGGGAACATCCCAACGCCTGGAACTGTTATGTACTGGAATGAATATGACTCATCTGCTAAAGCCTGAATCACTCTTCAACAGAACAACTGTCTGTAAAGGACTTGAAAGCACGTATCGCCTACTTCTTTTTCAAAAATACCCTAGAAGAACTACAATTTTGCCCGTTATTGACACGTAAGAGGTGAAATGACACATATATCACACTAAAACCTTGATCCATATGGTCTTAAAAAGATTAGATCATGCTAATAAACTGTGACACAGTTCAGAGGTATTTACTGCTCAGTTTAAAATGACTTTGATGTTGCTTAAATCCACAGCAACATATCAGATTGCTGCATGCGTGCTTAAATCAATTACTAATCCTGTGAAGTAGTTTCTGAAGTTTTCAGAAGGTCCATAAGGAGAATGTTTAACGCATAAGTTGTGCAATTTTCTGTCTAGTGAGGCTTGATGTAGCCATAAATGAAGGTCACAAAGCAATTAAATTCCACACTATTTTGTCTTTTCTTTGTCTCACTGTGACATGTATCTCTTACTGTAAGCAAGTATTTTTCTGTGTTATGGGGAAAAAACCTATAAGCTCCACATTTGTCACCTTTGAGCCACACAGGAAGCTACCTAATGCTTTGTGTTGCTACGAATCTGAGCAATCTACTTCATTTGGAATATGAATAAAGTTGTATTATTGATATATTCATGAATGTGACGTTATCAAGCCACTGCACATGCTTCATAATACTTTTTCATTATTGTATGCGTATGACCATAAAATAATGCATTTTTTTCTTCCTTTTTTACAGACAAAGGACACCATACATGAAGAGAGCACTTGGATATTTCCCATGTTAAGGATGTACAACATTTTGGCTTGACACAACTGCTTCAAAGGGCACGTTTTCTCTAGACATTTTTCTTCATCCCTCAGGGTTGGCTTTCAAAACTCATAAGTGTTTTTGCCTGCTTTTTGTCGGTCACCACTGGATATAAAACCAGTTCTGCTTCACTGCATCTGGAGTGCAAACAGGCTAAAATATTGCCCTCCATGGTTTCTGCCCATCTAAAGAAGCTATCGTCTTATATTTTAAAGATTTGCAAAGGAATGTTTACAAAGAAACTGGCAAATACCACAAAGAAGAAAGAGAGTAGCGAAAATAAAAAAGAGCCTAAATCGTCCCCTGAATTGCACGCTCGGAATCCAACCTTTTCCACCACACTGAAAAGCACAGTTAAAAAGATATCTAAATGCTCGTCAGCACGCAATATATCTCTTGAGGAAGACGACGGTAAAAACGACTGCTCTTCTCTTTCTCCCACGTTCAGTTACCGTGTGGCGATTGCTAACGGACTCCAGAAAAATGCTCTCCCGTTAAATAATGAATTTCACGAAGTGTTGTCCGTTGATAGTAGTTACTCTGACTCTTTAAACGAGGCCAAACTTGTGCATAGATTCGATGAACAAAAAGCTTACACAATGCCAGTAAGAAGGAATAGGAAGAGTATGATTAGCTTGGCGCCCTCTGATGGCAGCTCAGAGGGTGAGCGGGGAGAGCGCACCAGTCTCCACACCCTCCGTCTAGGCGCTCTGAAAAAGCTGAGGAAGTGGAAGAAGAGCCAGGAATGTGTCTCTTCAGATTCAGAGGCCAGCAATTGGAGAAAAACTCTTGGCATCCGGAGCAAGTCTCTGGATCGGGCTGGGAGGCAGCAAAAAACATCTACCTTGGAGCCAGGCTCCAGCTCCACAGGTTGCATCAGTCAAACACAGGATGTGATGGAGATGATCTTCAAAGAGCTTCAGGGAATCAGCCAAATAGAGTCTGAGCTCTCAGAGCTGAGAGGGCACGTTAATGCTCTCAAAAGCTCCATCGATGAGATCTCCAGCAGTGTGGAGGTGGTACAGAGCGAAATCGAGCAGCTTCGCTCTGGATTTGTGCAGTCCAGGAGAGAGACTCGAGACATCCACGACTACATCAGGCAGATTAGCCGCCAGACCAACAAAGCTACTTTGAGATTCCTAAACGTGCCTGAGGAGAAGTTCGAGAGGACTGAGGAACTCATTTATCAGATCTTGAAAGAGAAAATGGGTTTCGTTGAAGCACACAAGACACTTAAAATTGAACTCGCCCATCGATTGGGGCAACAAAGAGAATGTTCAAATGCTAAACCTCGCCCTATAATTGTTATTTTTGCAACTCCTCAAGACAGGGACTTAGTTTTGAAAAAATGTTATAAGCTCAAAGGAACTGGAATATCGATCTCAAGCGACAGTCTTGCACATGACTCAAAAGACAAGAAGGATAAGGGGATGAGCTCTTCCCAGACCTACGAAAGCATGGACATTAAAGTGTCAGCCAAAGAAAAGGCAGAGAGTGACGACTGGGACTCAATGGACAGTGATAAAGAGCTAGACGAATTAAATAAAAACAAATATGCAATTGTGTCCAAACCACCTCAGAAAATTAAATCGGACAAAAAAAAGTCCCACGATCACAGGCGTTCTGCAGATGACACCGCTTACTCTGTGCATTATGCAGATGATACTGCTTACGATGACAAGCAACACAAATCTTACTATTCTGATATAACTCCTGGCTGGCTCTCTCAGAGTGACTACTCCACTCCTAAACTCAGTCGGTCAGAATCGGACTGCTCCAAACTGTGTCAGTCCTACTCCGAGGATTTCTCAGAGAGCCAGTACTTCAGCAGAGCAAATGGATGCTCCCTGCTCTCTTCTTCAGATCAGGAGCTCTGGCAGCGGAAACAAGAAGACATGGCTTCCTCCTGGTATGCAAGTCCGCCTAGCCAAACCCTCAGTCAGGAAAACCCTCCGTATGTGGAACACAATGAAGTTGAGACCACAGAGACCATTGACAGTGGTGTCAGTAATGGTCTGGTGTGTATATCAGGGGACAGAAGTCACTATAGTGGCTCTCAGCTCTCACTGCAAGGTGACCTCTCACCTTGGAAAGACTGGCATCACCTTGAACAAGGTGCTGACTCAGGCTTAGATGCCTCAACTGAGCAAAATATAGTTTCAGAAATCAGTAGCCCCTTTGATCCTGCTGCTAATCCTGGGTTCCCAGAGAAAATTACAAAATGCCTTGAGGTCGATTTGCAGTTTGAGGGCGAGACCTTTTTGACATTTGACAGTACACCTGAGACAACCCAGGAGGTCGACATGGAGCCTGAACCTATTCTTGAACCTGAGTTAGAGCCCGAGCCGGAACCTGAACCAGAGCCTGAGCCAGTACCCGAACCAGAACCTGAGCCAGAACCTGTGATTGAAGCTGTGGTACAACCCATGTCAGTGCCAGTACCAGTTCCAGAGCCGAAAAAAGAGACAAAAACAGAAAAGAAACAGAAGACCAAGACTAAGGCCCATTCAAAGCCAGAGTCAGCCCCTCAGACGCTGCAACGACCGGAGGTCAAGGGGAACCATTTACAACAAAATCAGAAGTCTTCCTCTATGTACCGTAGTCAGAGTGAGATCAGGACTGAGAAGGTGGAAGAGGTCCCCAAATCCTGGAGCAGCAGGCTGAGCATAGACCTATCTGAGAAAACCTTCAGCTTTGGAGGTTTTGGGTCCACCCTGCAGAGAGCAAAATCGGCTCTAGAGGTTGTCTGGAATAAGGGCTCGCAAAGCTCTAGTGCACCTGCTGAAGAGCCAAGCACCTCCTCTTTTATGGGTCGCTTCAGGACCATGTCCCAGTCCACGGCCAACGACTCCAGCACCACCATCGACTCTGACGTCTACACAGAACCTTTCTACTATAAGGCTGACGAAGAAGAACAAGTCTTGGAGCAACCTGTGGACAGCGAGACACATTATGTTGAAGTGATGGAGCAAGTGCTTGCCAACCTTGAGAACAGGACAAATGCGAATGAGGCAGAGGAACAGTACCAAGAAGAAGAGTATGAAGTCTCACAAGAATACGACATTTCACAAGAGGGAAACCCAGTGTTGGAATACGACTGCAGTCTAGATGAACAGTATGACGAAGAATACAGCGAGGACTACGATGACAACCAGATGACAGAAGACACAGCAGAGTATGAGGCCATGATTGAGTACATCGAAGTAACTGAGGAACCAGCGGAAGAGGCTGACAAACAAGAAGATGATGAAGCAGAAGTGGAGGCAGAAGTGTGTGACACTGCACAGACACAAGAAGCAGAGGAGGTCAAAGAAACATTGACTCAGGAAGATGAAAACAAAAATGTCACAGAAGCCCCTGCTGCGGTGGTGGAACAGGCCCCCAAGAAAAGGTTACGACCTACCTTTAAGGAAGCTGCTCTGAGGGCCTACAGGAAGCAAATGGCTGAGCTGGAGCAGCAGATTCTTGCTGGAGGTATGGGCTTGCTAGTTTTACGTATATTAAGCTTACAAATGAATGTTTCGTGTAGTGTTCAAATTCACTTTTTATGATGTGATGGAACAATTAGGGCTGGGACGAAAAGCAAAAAATCAATATATAGGTGCAAAATTATCAATATGTTTTGTTTGTTTTTTTTGTCAGTATTTAAAAACATCAGTAGATTCCAGTGATTGGCAACCCAAATGTTAAGAAGAGCCATTTTGTCCATTTGACAAAAATCAAAGCCAAAACATTTTATGTCTGTTTTACCATCTTGGCTGTAAATACGTCTCAGTATGTGCTAATGTCCTTGTTCAGGCTAAAAAATATAAACAAAACACAGTCTTACTTTGCTCTTCTTTAGGCTTTAGCTCCGATTTCTCGCATCTCCGGCAGGAAACGTTTCTGCAAAAGTAGAACGGTTTCTGGTAAAATGTCTCTTAACGTTCGACTTTTTACAAGGCTGAAGTCAGCTTGTCATTCACCAGCTTCTTGTTCGCATTTTCCCGTTCCACCTTAAATGTGTCTTATAATGTAACTGCTGCACCATTTAAGGTGGAACGGGAAAATTCAACCGAAAAGCTGACTGCAGCTTCGTGACTTTTTAGTGTTTGACAGTTTCTCGTTGCAAATTAAACATATCTGGAAACCAGCTGGAGTGATCATTAATGCAAAAAGTCGTTTGTCTCCAAATTATTGATGTCCGTCTTAATCTTTCTCTTTGCCATTTTGTTAGCTGCTAGCTAGATTGTTGTCTGTGTCGTTATGGTGACCAGCAGTCCCAGCACCAACCTTCAGGGTTAAAGGGTGAATTCGCAGCTATATATTAACTCCAGTGTCTAAGACCATTTATTGTTAAAGCTGTGTTAGAAAATCTAATTATGCTATGGATCCACAACAGGACAGTAAATGAGCTGCGCATGTTGCCGACCCCGGTATATTCTATGTATCTAGTACAGTTTCCGTTTGCCTCGTTCCATTCATCCTTTTTACATCGAGTCCAGGTTTTGTGCTGTGCTTTCTTGAGTGGTGTTAGAGTGAAAACTGAAATTGAATGGGTTCTGTGGTCTGCGTAGCTCTTAGTTGTCACTGAGCTACGATCATGCTTTATAGTTTTTCTAAATTTTTTCCTGACTCAGACTTTTACCCTCTTTCAGTGAGTGGTTCCTATTTATGAGCTCCCAATCAGTGATCCCTCTACAATATAAATAGGTACAATAGGTTTATTTAGCAGTACCATTTGGAAATACCATCATAATTTCGAAATACTTTGGAATACATAATTTTAGGTACCACGGTATACCTTATTACCATTATTCCACCCAACACTACTGCTGTGTGTGATAAATGAAGTGAAACCAGGACTTTCGGAGAACGGATTGAAGTGAAGAACGCTCGTAAAGAATAATAGAAAGAAAAAAATGATCAGTTTTAACTTAATAATAAATCAAAAAGTGGTCCCAGCCCTGTTAACAATTAGGAATTTACATGAAAATAATTTTGAACAACTTTGGCAGATTGTGAGCCAGATTAAATGTGGTGTAAACTGCTTTTGTAATTGTGAAAACACAGAGCAGTGAAACAATAGACAGTCATATGTAGATTATGTCCGTCTGTGCTTTAAAACTGTTCTTGAAGCTTTGAAAGTGCTTCGTGAAAAGGGCTAAGCAGCGATTGCGGGTGTTTGATGTTGAGTTGATATTGAGGCCTTTGAATTGGCTATTGATTTGTGTGTGTGTGTGTGTGTGTGCATCTGTGTGTGATGGGTCATTCTGGTGTTATAGTAAGTCCCATGACTTTGTCAGTGGATGCTGATGTAGCAGTGTTGTCTTGGTCGAAAAGGAGAATGATGAGTGGTTTGACAGACTTCAGTGTTAAAATATGAACGTACGCTCAACATTAATGCTGCAGACTCCTCCAGGCCGTTCAGTTAAATTGCAGTATTACAGTGATGCTGATTTAGAGATTGGCACCCAGAAAACCTATTTAATGGGCAATCTGGTGTGTCATTAGCAGATGAAAGTGCTGCTCTGCGGTTGCCGTTCAATCACAGATAGCATCTGAATGCAATGGCTGGCTATCGATTCAGCGGGCGAAAACAACGAGCTTGAGGATATGCTTCGGTGGAGAGAGGATGGAAGAGCACTCGACAGGCATGGAGTTTATTACAGACGAGCAGGGGACCAGGGGAATTTCCGCCCCGCATTACTCACTCTACGCAAGCTCTTGACCTAGATGTGAGAAGCACATTCGGAATGCACAGTAAACTCGCACTGCACGCTGTCTGCCCTGCCAGAGAAGTGATGGAATACAACTCCGTGTTCACAAATCCTGTCCTGGAGGAGGGACACAGCGTCTAGTTTTGTCATGTTTTTTTGCTCTGATTCTCCAGAAATTAGTTGATGATGAGAGCAAGGAGAGCCTTGCATTGTTCATTAGATCGAGTTTAACCCTTTAGGGGAACATGCGTTGATTATGAGAATTTTAAAAAGAAGAAAAACTTCCCAGTAAACTCTCCAGTGCTCGGTTGGCTTGTGTACAGTTAAACTTAATCAGGTTTAACTCTTCAGGGGAAGATTTAGCTGTGTAGAAGTTCATTTAACGCTAATGACTGTATGGTGATTAAACCATGCTGTCCCGCAGCCCTCCAGGATTGAATCAGGGGAACAGGCTAATGCAGTGTTCATTCAAGCTGCGTATACTCTCTGCTGGATTCTGTGAATGATTTTACTGGCTCTGAGTATTTCTGCCTGCAGATTGACCCAGAAGATCTAGTTATTTTTTTCTATGCCTTGACTTATGTCTGAATTAAAAGATTATTTTTAAAGACATTATACACTGCTTTGTTTAGAGCAATTTGATGAAATCATAGGGTAGCCGTTTACAGCAAGCCTGTTGATCAAACATATGTTTTGTTCACTCTCTTCTTGCTCATTCACATTTTACATTAGCACTGACAGCTAGTCATTTAGCAAACGTTGTTCTCCCAGGAACCATGTCTGGAAATGCTAGCTGCTGGTTCACCCTTCTGCTCAAAAATCTGAAAGAAAAAGCAGTTCTGTTGATATGCATTAAAACAGGGGTGTCCAAGTCCGACCCCTGGACCAAATGTGTCCCGAGGACGGATTTTAATTGGCCCTTGGTTTCTCTGCCAGAATGTGTTCCCAGCCAGATTCAAGACAGATGGAAGTCAGAATACTTTTTTATCAAGGGCCATTGCAAATATGTGTACTTCATATGTCTAGAGACTGTAATGAATTTAATACTAAAGCATACAAAACAAACCAATGAACTTTAGTGAGCTTCGTTTTTTTTAATTTGCCTTTTTGTTAATGCGAGACGTAAAATAAAAAAAAAAAACATTTTCAGTACATGTTAAAAAAGTTAGCATTAACTCTAAAATTTTATGTGATTATTACAGTTTGCAGTGTGTATGCCTATGAAATGTGTGGTCATCCAGCGCAATGAATTTCAATATTTTTTCATTTGCATTTTGGCTCTTTTGCTTGTGGATTTGTCATGGCATCGGTGTGCTCACTGGGACTTTCAGCTCTGCTTGTGTTGTTTTACTGTACTCGTCGTTCCAGGACGCTGTGTTTTCAAGTGGTGTCAAACCTGTAGAGGAGAAGTTCTTGGGTGTTGTATCTCCCCTTGAGACTCTGCATGGGCAGTGATTCAGATTCCTCCATCCGACATTCCTGGTAGAAAGCGTGAA
>JAILXH010200754.1:6302-29110 GCA_023558415.1 Piaractus mesopotamicus | reverse complement strand
TTAATATTTTTCTTCCGCTCCGGCTAGTTTGACTACAATTTGCTGAGTTCGAATAACCAACATAAGTTTTTTTTTTTTAAAAAAACAAAACTGGGCTGTATGTTTGTAGTTATGGCTTACAGTATGGACAATTAGTAAACAACACTAACAAACTGTTATCAAAGCAAGAACTGTATATATTTCAAAAGAAAAGTATCAGAGTCGACTTTACTTACAGGCTCTGCAGACACTCCACATTCACTAGCTTTCATTCTTAATAATGTTAAGCCGGAGCAGGCTAATTTCAGTCAGGTAACAGCAGTATAGCGCACGATGAAAACAGTGGGCTGCGAAGTTGAACAAAAGCATTTAACGTTGGCAACCGCAATAACCGTAATGTAAAAGGTAAAAAAAAAATAGGTTTTCGAATAGCTGAATTATTAAACCCTCTTGCTGTTCATGGCTAATGCCACCGAGCAAACAGCAGCTTGTCGGTGCGACGCCTGTCGGAAAACACCTGCAAGTTGAGGCTAGCGGAGTGAAAACGCGTGGCCCTCTACACTCCAATTACCCCCCTAAATTCCAGTCATTCCGAGCAGTTATGAAAAAAAGAGCCTCTTTAAGCGTCCGGTGACTACAGTTCACTCTACATGTGTCCCGTCATACAGCTGTCTGTCTCTGTTCGGCTTCAGGGCATCTCTGTCCAGTCTGGCTGTGTGGAGACTCTGTACGGCGAGTGCAGCAATAGCAGCAGCAGCAGCAGCAGCAACAGCAGTTTCGCCTTAGCAACCAGAGGGTGGGTTGCTACACGCCCCAAATTGATTGACAGCTGCACTCGCCAATGGCGTGCCCTGATTCCACCCGCTTGCGGGGCAATTGGCCAATCCGATGCGCCTTTTCGTTCCTGAATCTCGTGGGGTGAAGGTTCGCGGTAACATGTGGTGAGACATGGCTGCGCCCTGTTTGTGTTGAGGAGGGATATTGAATTAAGGAGAGTTATCGCTAGATTTATGTTTGTTTTGAAGGAGCTACAAGGTAAGTGATAATACAGCGAGGCACAAAGCTGCATATGCGATGTAGCTGTTATTCAAGCCGTGTTTGAGGGGAAAGTGTGCAGTGTTTTTAGTCAGTAACTGCACAGATGGTACTCGTTTCTGTTGTAGGTCATGTAAGATTTTGCAGTTGTTTTATGCAAAAGAAACGCTCGTCTTGTAGTCGAAATCTGCTGTTAAGACGTAAGTAGCTCCATTATCTGATCATTTTTCTTTTTCTTCAGTAGAGCACATGAACAAAACAAAATGTCGCTGAAAGACACCGGTCAAGGCCAGCTCATGTCCAGAGGCGCCCTTATAGAAATGCTCTCCAAAAAATTCGAAAGGCTACCAGACTTTGACAGGTATGTACATGAAACCTCTGCTTCTGTCTTTACCAATAACGTTAGATTTTAGTACAGTGGTTTGATAGAAATTACATTTTCTTGATATAATTGTCCTTTTTATAACAACCTTTTTCACTACTATTAATGACATGCTCAACATGTACCAATTTATTTTCAACGTTTCAACATTTTCACTAGAAAGAAATCAATTATGCCATATAATAATTTAAATCATTTGCGGAAATTGAATGAAAAAAAAAATTCATTAAAATGAAGTGGAAAAAGCTATAAATTGTTAACTGAGAACTTTTAATTTTACATGGTAAAACAATTTCTACTACTAAATGTTTAATTTTGATATTACAGTTCAGTTTTTTCACATCAAATTTCATGGTTTTAGTAATACTAGCAAGATTTTTATTTGTTTAAACTGTAAATGTGATATGAAAAATGAATTAAAATCTAAAACAACCATCCTTTGACTGTAACTATTCCAGTACGAGTCTACTGTTTTTTCTCTCTCCCAACAGAAAATTCTTTGCATATGGCCCAATCTATTTGGGTGGTAATGCAGGCTTTGCTGGTTTGATTGCAAATAGTTTTTATCGACGTGCACTCAATGTCACTCAGGGAAGATTCACCTCAAGTCTTCCAATGGCAGTTCTACCTTTCCTGACAACTGTGGCGTTATACACTGCAGCTGTCAGCAATCCTTTGTTATCAGGTAAGATCTTAGGATAAAGATACGAGTCCCTCAAACAAGAGTTGTGAAGTGTTGTGACTCTGCTTTTCCCCATTGTAGGAGACCTGAACTGCCCAACTTGTGCCCTGATTAGAGGTGCTTTAGTGGGTGTGGTTGGTGGTGGTGTATACCCCATTTTGTTGGCATTACCTGTAAACGCTGGACTTGCAGCCAGGTATGTGGTCAAACCTGTGTACTATCTTTACCTTACACAAGCATTATTTAGACGTACAGGAAACACATTCACATTTGTCATCCCAAATGCCTTTTAGGTACAACAGCACTCCAATGCCAGAGAAGGGAAACATCCTACGGTTCTGGAAGAATCTGAGCAAACCCATTGTGCGGAAAATGTATGCCGTACTGCTACTACAGGCTCTCTTTGGTACTTACCTAAGCTCCAAGCACTTTGATATTTATCTGAAGATGCTTAAATTACCAGATTCAGACAGCGAGGAGCTTCATGACTAAGCCATCAAACCAAGGAAGTAGTAGGATTTCTGAGTTAGTCAGATAACTTAAGCCCAATTTTGAGACAAGAACATCCCTCAGCTCTTTTCCTATTAGACAGGCTTGACCTTAGGCTTAAGTTACCTGGCGAAACTCCGAAATCCATCTTTGTGAAACATGCCCCAGAACTTAAGGACTGATCAGCCAAACTTTGGCCTAAAAGCTGTTGTCAATGAAATATCAAATTTGACAATTATTTTTCTTGAAGGCAAAGTCCTGTTCGATCCAAGAAACACTGAACTGTTTGTTTTTCATACCATTATTTACCATTAAAACAAACATTAAAATGTGATCTTTTCATTTCCCCTCCTTAAATATACCATTTTGTTAAGTACATAATCTTGTACTTTAACTGCAATGTTTCATCATTAAAAAACATTTCGTACAAGTTTAGACTGCAGTCTGCTTAGTGTGCAGTTTTCTATTATAACCACACCACAACACAGCAACACCTGGAATTGTTTAGTGAACAAAAATGGATGAAATTTTTAGGTAATTTATAAAACCAGTGTAAATTTGAATATAGTATTATGGTTTCTTCCTCCAATGCTACTGAAAAAGAAACCATTAACACAAACTGTTCATTACACAAATGTTTAAACTGCATTAGGGAAAATCTGAAACACTCATCTCTAGCAATAAAAAAAAATTCTTAATCTCTAGATGTTTCCTCTCTCCTCACCAAGTAAACATTATTTGAAAGCACATCCTATAATGTCTCCATGTAGGTTCTGCATTAACTATAGCCTAAGTCTGACATTATATATTATGATAGAACATAGCCTTAGCTTGTGATTTATTTAACTAAGCAAATATGAATTACTCTATTTATCTTAGGAATAAATTCCTCAGTAGTAGGGATACAAGATCAAAAGGGATTTTTGTAGGTCCTCCAATTAGAGACGCAATACCAGATATGGCATTTGACAACTTGATTCAAGCAGAAAAAGCAGTATGGATGGCCATCATTCACAAATATTACTTTTAGCAGAATCAAAGCAGAAAACTATCATCAGAGTGACCTACATGACACCAAAATGATTAATATTTTCCTAGGCTCTCATCTGGATCTCCTCCCTAACAATGTCACTGGTGAGCGGTGAGGTATAGACAGAGCTGCACTTTTTCCTTCACTATATATTTCCTTGATATTTCATCAAGTGAAAAAACCATATCCCAAAATTGTCAAAACATGGAGGAATCTGAAGTTTCACATCTATTGCTGCAAACTGTGACACTGCCACCATCCGAGGGACACAGTGACTCTTATTTTCCCGACTTTAAGCATTTATGTAGTTTGCTTTAATTTTATCTACTTATTTGTTCTGTAGTAGTGATTGTTACTATAACTGCAATTGTTGATACATCTGGGTTCAATTAATTTTAAACTACATTCACAACCTTACACTTGAGGAATGGAATGAGTACTATAGGAAGCTTGCTGACTAGTGATCACCTAGCATATACAGCAAAAAAAATCAAATACTGCAACTAAGTTATGGAAATATTTTCCTGAAATCTTCAACTGTCAGAAAACTCAGGTAATCATAAGAATTTAGCATTAAAAAAAAAAAAATACTATCAGAATCAGTTTGTGATTTGTTCAAAATTGTCAAATTGAAATCTTATCATAAGCAACAATTCATTCATAAAACTTAACACAGTAGTCAATGGTATAACATTACAATAGGAAAAAAGTCTGGGTTAACATTAAAAGGGTTTTTTACTCTATAGACCCATGGAACTGTAATTGACTTGTCGCTTTAAAAGCAGCCATATTAGATTGCAGACATCTCCTTAAGGTCCAACAGAGGGCCCAAAAGACATAAATGTAGAAATCTTGGTCTGAGGGGTAGCTAGTTAGTCCATTAACGCATGACTATAAATCTGAAACCACCTTTAATATGCACCACGGTAGCATCTCATTTCAGTCCCATTTCTAGCATTGAACTTTTAATTTGTTTTTAAAGCAGCCTATACTAATAATCTGTGGGGAATAAGGAGAAACCATCAGAACAAAGTGCAAAAATGGGCCTGAGCTTTTGCTCCTGCCAAACTGATTTGTCTATGTGTTCTGTACTGACCATGTGCTTCATATTGTCTGCAGATGCCTGGAACATCACCAGCCCTTTATGGGCAAGGTTCCCCTGCCCTAACTCACCCAGGGCATACTTATATTATGTTGGGTTTGAGGGTTTGTATTCACTCAAGTTGAAAGAAGGACTTTTTTTACCACTCTTTATCCACTTAGAAAAGAAGAAGGATAAGACCCTTGCAGAGAATGAAGAAACTGCTGTTTAAAAAGAGAAGAGGAGAATGGTTAATATGATAAAGCAATGTACATTACCCAAAGGAGTGGATGACAAAAATATGATTTATTTCCAGATACTGATATCCAAGTTACTAAACATTCTTTGGGTTTCAAATACATCTCAATACACAATACATCGCTTAACAAAATACAAATGACTTATTTTCAAACAAATCCTTTTTTCCTTGTCATGTGAAGATAAAGCTGAAGTGCTTTTTGTGTTAAATATAAAATCTGTTCACTGTAATGTTTGATGTACATAGTTCTAACACTCATCTAAAAACAATGGTGCAGATGCATATTTAACTGCAGTGTGATGGAGTAGCAGTAAAAGCTTTAACTTACACTCCTTTGTACTACCTTTTTAAATTTAGAAGGCCATGATGCAAGCTGCTGGTCCCGATTCTTCAGCTTTCCCCACAGCAAATCCACTTTAGCATAAAGAAAAATAAGGGGGCTACATGAAAAACATCCTCCAAGAAAATAGTGACGTTTCACAAAGGGTTTAATTTTAGCAAAACACAAAGAAGCTACTTTCTTAATCAACCCTTAGTTCACACTGCCAATTACTAATGTCTACAAACACCCTTTGTGAAACATCACCTACTTACATTATTTGAAACAATTTTCAATAATTACTGATTAGCCCTCTTTATTACTTAACTCAAACAACTACCATCCTCAGTGTTAAACAGAAAGTTCCAAAAATGTTGACAAAACAAAAACAAGCATTCCACAAACAGGGAAGTCTATTTACAAGTTCATATTGAGCCTTGAACTGGCAGAGGGCACTGCAGAACATCTCAGCAGAGACTGATTTCTGAGCAGTCTTCTACATCTTGATCCTTACCATGGATTCAGGTAGTCTTGGCTGTTCTGAAACCCGCTCATCCTGCAGGGCAGACCAAGCACCTAGAAGAAAACTACCAGAAAGTTTAGCAGTAACTTGTAATCAAAGCACATTTTATATATATGCCATTCAAGTCCTTAAACAGTTAATTCTTGACATCTGACAACTACTGTTGTGATGTCCCCTCGATGTTCATTACATCATGTATTTAGTTCAGTCTCAGGAAACGCTGAAAAGGTAAGATACTTGACCCTACATTTTAAGCGAAGAGCTTGCACTCTCTGCACATTTAGTGCAGAATTCCACAGAGACGTGGTCTTTGTCCACATGCAGACAGACACCGCCTGCTGCACCTTTGTCCTCCACCTTCACTCTCTTCCTTGGCATGGCATAATCGTGGTCATTCTCACTGGACTCCTGGAAAAGTGAGGTAGAAAATTTCATGCCGTTCACACCGCTTAATCTGGATAACAGCTGAGCCAACATGCTCTCATTGGCCAACACAGCTCTCAGGTACCTAGTCTCATTCTCCAGTTCTTCCACTCTTTTGTTCAGGCTGCTGTTTTCCTGCTTGAGAAGCCGGTTTTCAGACGTCAACAATCCAACACGCTGCTCCAAACCATTCAAATACTCTTTCTTCTTCAGCCGGTTCATTCTCGCCGCCAAGGCATTCTTGTTGATGCGGCCGGAGAAAACTTGTAGTTTCTGCCTCTGTGTTGATCCTCTGTTATCGGAAATGGACACATTCAACGCCTGATCCATCCTCTCTTCTGCACTTAGAACTGGATCTTGCATTCCAATATCTGAAAGCGAAGTAAGTGCGTCATTGTCTAAAGCCCAGCTGAAATCAGAGCTTAACAGGTCATCTAGTCCCCAATCATTTGTATCACTTTCCGGTGAGGTTTGTTCACACATGTCACTTTCAGAAGCGATTTTCAAGGCACTGTCACATTCCTGTACAGGACCCGAATACATGGCATCAGTGTTGTTACAGGAGACTCTTCCTCTTTTTCTGGTGATCATTGCTGCTTTCTGATTAGCCGGCTAGTCCTCGCCCTCCTCTGGATTCTGTTTTTGACGATCTGTAAAAACAAAACAGAACAAAGGAAATATTTAATTACAAGTGATATATTTAGCGTCTCATTTTCACATACACTGCGTTACCGCACCAAGTTAGAGAACTTACAAGAGAATAACAAATTAAATAACAAAACAGTCATCCAATTTTCTAGTCATGGCTCAAAGCAACAGGTCGTGTCTTTAATGGGTATTTGAAGCTGGCTACTCAAGATTATTCTATGAACAGACCTCACTAGGCTAGTTAAGAGTTTCTTTCGCTAACAGGCCTTTTCAGCTAACTTAGCCACATGGGTCGCTACATTGTTAGCTAAGCTAGTTACTTTAGAGGCCGCAGAACGGAACAGCACCAAATAGCAGACAAAATACCCATGTTAACCATCATATAAACGGCAATACATTTCAGGTGCTACTGTTAGCTACATTAGTGAACATAGTCCGCTAACTTTTCACATTTTACCAAGAAAAGGCTTTAAATATCTTTAACCATGCAACGCTAACAGTTAGCTAGCTAGCTAGGTTAAGCAGCTAACGAGCGCTTTACGTCTCGACAAAAACACAACCATTGACACAGTTTCAAAATTTTATCAAAAAGAAAAGTAAAAAAAAAAAAAAAGAGACAAGTTAATCTTGTGAACTGATGAATGTGAGGTGGCGTTAATGTAAGGAATTTCGGTTAGTTAACTAATGCTAGTTTTGCTAACCGCCTTTGTAGGCCGAGCGCCGCGCGCCATGATCGGAATGATGCAGCATTTTTTAAAAGCTTCTTATTAAGCTAATTACGCCAAACATCGCTTACTGTCTGCCGGTAACGAAGTCAGACTTACCGTGCACGGTATACTGTACGACCTGGAAAGCTGTAGTTTCTCCACACGCTGCCGTAATGTTGCCTGTTTGGAGGGAAAAGTTCTGCGCGCCGAACCGGAGCAGCTCCAGCCTCACAAAGCCGACGTACAGGGAGAGATCTCGTGTAAAATGGCGCGACACCGCCAGTTCTCGCGGGATTTAGACTGCGTTTAAAATGACGGTAGTAGGGAAGAGACGTTCGACTCAGTTTACCGAACCGATTCATTCGAACTTCCCGATTCAATGAACCTCGTAATTCAAAACTGATCGAACCCCTTTATTCACATCCCTTTCCCACATACAACGAAATGCCTTACAGCGTGTGCTACATCTGTTCAACTCATGCACTACTGACTATCTAATGTTATATTAGCTATAGAGTGAACTGACTGGCATGAGGCACATGGGAAAAGCTTTATTATTATTACTATAATTAGTATTATTATTTACGTGTTTTTACTTAATTCACACCCTCACTTAATTTGTTCCTCGCTATTAATAGTGGGCAGTTTTCTTCATCTAATTCTTCTGCTAATATGTTTCACAGATTAGCTTATTATTTAAATGAAGTTTTGAAAAATCTCAACAATTTTTTTCTCTCCAGTACAACCCCAATGCTAAGCTTATCACTCACAAACATGTCCACTATTGAAGAGATTATTAGTTTGATCATCCCTCAAATGAGCTCAGTAGTGATATTAATAACTGGCTCATCGTATTTATCAGTCCACTCAGGCTTGAACAAGATCTTCAGTGTTTGTAAATAAGCTGTTAAAGGAGGTCCTCTTTAGAGTTTCTCTAATGGGCATGTTTGCTTCACACCATTCTTTGACTTTAAAAGAGTTGTTTTTAAAATTATTTTATTTATTTATTTTTAATAATTGTTTAATAATTTAACATTCCCAATACTTGTATTCCATTACATCCCGACCTTGGAGGTAAGTTTGCATGTAAAAGGCATATTATTCACATTTTATTATAAGTTTTCAGACTATGTGGGTTTAAAAACATTGCAAAGATATTCAAAAGTGCTTGATTCTTTTGGACTTGTGAATTGGTTCAACTGAATTAAAGAAAAAAAATTATTAAAAAAAAAAAGAAAAGAAAAGCCTAGTCCAAAGATCTGTCTGTTAAAATAACATAATCTCACTGGGTCTAACACATGCAGAACCTACACATCACATTAGTCTGTCCCAAATGCACACTTTTAAACCCAGAGCCCTCGAGGTCTCTTGTTTTCTACATCTACATGTTGAGGATGTCATTTAGGTGTAGTCTTGGAGTAGGACCACAGGGCTAAGGCCACCATTTGGAACAGGGCTTAAAATAATGCTGAACCCACATGGGTTGATGAAAACAAACTTGTAATAACCATATATACATTTCTAAAAATACATTTATTAACTTAATCATGAATGAACAGCATTTTATTTTTTAGTTACTTCAGCATTTAATGTTTATTGAATTTTTTTTTTATGTGCATAAAATTGGCCTCTGAACAACAACTTTCTGTGCATTTCTCCTAAATGATTTAACATTTCACAATTTGAATTAATCACAACCAAACCAAAACTTTTCCGTTCTTCGCAACCTTTCCTGACAGGGCTTTTAACATAATACAGACCCATCATTTACACGTATTAACACTTTGCACATGACTGCAATCCTAAAACTTGGCAGAAAATACAGAAAATATATTTATTTGGACATCGTTCTTGCCATAACCAGCATTCTCAAAGGTATTACATCTTCCACCCATTCATGCTGTGATTCAATCATTCTCTTCCACAGCCCAGCTTCAGCAGAGTTAGAGTCCATCCAGTCCACCCCACTACCATAACTTTTACCTGGAAAAAGACAAAAGCAAAGAATTCTCTGAGTGGTCAAACATTGTGAAACATTTTCTGATTTAAACGTGATCTTTCCAGTGGTATAAATTATTTTGCAGTGGAACCCTTTTCTAAAATCTGGTAACTTTAGACAGATTTACCATGAAATATAATACAATTAAAAGAATTTTTATTGTAAATCTGAGGTGAGCACATATGGCTTTATTTCCCACCTGTTCCTAGGCCAAGCCTTATGCCTCCTATGAAGTGGTTACTGAGCCTGTCATGGTTCCACACAGTGAGCTCCACACAGGCCTCTCTCAGGTCCTCTGGTCTGAAGCCATCATACACCATGGTGTGGTTAAACACTGGGTTTGCTGTCCTTTTCACCACTCGGGTCTTCTGTCGACTTTTCCGAGCAGCGTCTGGGAGCACCGAGCTGAAAACCACAAAATAGAGTATGTGAACAACTGCAACACGCATATGCATACAATCCATGGTATGAAAATTCCTAAAATATTATATTAAAATATTTAGTGTACAAGATGACTAACTAAAAAGTCAGTACAGCCTGACAATTCCTGCAACTTCTTTCCTCTCCAGTTTAAATTTACATACCATTTGACGAAGGGGTCTATGGCTCCTTCTCTGGCTGGCAGATCTTTACATTCCTTCACCCAGACCTGTACCTCACCAGTTTGTGGTGTCTTTTTACCTACAACCACAAAAATCACAGTACAACTTTACAAAGATATATTACTTGGGTGAATAAAACATGTCACAATGAGTTCATGACTTCCATTCCATTTGTGCATTCAGCCCTTAAAGGCTGATCACTTACTTTGAGAGGTCTGCTGAAGGAAACGCAGAGCTACTCTCATCTCTCCACTCATTTCCACACAGTGGTTAACACGCTTCGGACTCATCTGTGCTAGAACCTGAAAGTAAAATGTAAACATGCTTTTCTTAACAGGGATTGTCAAAATGAGGTACAGCATAATCTTAAAAATAAGGTGCCACAAAGGGTTCTTTGGAGCAGCGCCACAGAATGTAATGATTCCTTAAATAACCTGTCAATGGATGATTGTTTAATGAACCACTTTTGCAAATTATGTGTGCAAATGGTATTTATAATGATTAAAAACATCCACATAATATAAAGTTTTAATAAAAGTTTTCCTAGAATCACACATCCAAGCCAAGATCCGTTTAGGGGCGAGCAGGCTTTGACCCACCAGTTTCTGAAGTATGGGGGCGATGCCCCACCACTTTTTGATTGAGTTCAGGCTAGTTATTTCAAGAAAAAAACCCTCCATTCTCCCTGACCACACAAACTATAGTCAAGACAAAGAGTCAAACTCAGAGGCAGAATCAGTTAAAATCTCCACATAACTTAGAAGCGGGACACTTCCCAAAAAGCTAAATCTGCTAAATTTTGTTTTCAGAGAGAGGACTGCTGAAGATCACTCAACTGGTTAATGCTTTTACTCCAATGCACAAGCCAATATTTATGCACTTAGTCACAGATCATGTGACTAGACTAGTTGCAGCATTTCTTACTACTACCTAAGCTAGAATTAGTTTCTCAGATATATAAGCTAGCAAAGTCAGCTAGATGAGTAAAGATAGGTGAACTCTGCAGGGTCATAACACAGTTTGCTTATGTTCCACTAGCAAGTTTTAACCAAGTTTTTTTTAATGTGTGACAGCATGCCTGCATTTAGGAACCACTGTTTTTGAGAGCTCTTTTTTTCCTTTATTTGATCCACGTGTAGCCTACTACTGTATTTGAGGAATACACAAACACAGAGAAACTGAGGTTGTATTTCATCCCTGTTCCATAAAAGTGACTTTCTGTTTGGCATTCACGAAACCTCAAAGCAAAAGTGGTTTTACAAGATCGCCAGAACAAGATCATCAGCACTACAACCTCAGATGCTTTAGGAATTCAGATCTCCATGTTCAGATGTTTAATGTTCAACAAATCCTTACCCTTCCTTTCAGTGCATAGTCCATCATGTGTGTGTTATTGAAGTCCCACTCTGACAGATCCACATCCACCTCCCCAAGAAAACTGTTCCGCCCAAACGTGTCATTATGCCACACAGAGAGGTTTAAAGTGTGGGCTTTCAGGTTCTCCAATGGTATTTTATACTGCATGGAGACAAGCACAATTTGGTCTCACATTTTTAAGTTACTTATGCAAATTGCTGTTGTTACTTGTGCAAATTGCTGCAGTAAAATCTTGCAGTTCATACCCGTAAGATTTCATTGTAAGTAGGATTCAGAGTCTTCTTCTTCACCGTTGTTTTTCTCTTCCCCAGCTTTGCTTTGTCTGGTAAAAGGTAGCATTTAACATACCTAAACCACAAGGATGTAGATAAATTGCTAGATTAGTACAGCTGGACCATATCAACAAATTTGTCTGAACATTATATGAGTACTGCATCACCTGGAATCAATATGGCAAATGTTGTTAGCTTTAATATTGGATTAAATCCTGAATTATAAAATATTTTCTGGTTTGCATGAAGGATTTGTGATTGCTTCTCATCCTGAACCCAATAATTTTGCCACGTTACTTTTGAAATATTAGCCCTGGGTAATTATGGATAACCCAGGCACAATGCAGGATTATGGTTAATAATTACAGCAGAGTGTGTTTCCGTTAGATCCAGTAGGAAGTGCTTCACACATATTCCGCCATCTTTTCAAAATTTTACTGAAATGTAAACAATGTTATTTAGAGTGTATTGATGTGAAATTGTGTAATGTAGCTAAAATAAGAGATTTCCTTGCAATGGTGGTGATAGGAACCAGGGGTCACAATGTCTTCAACACAATATAGTCATTTTATTCACTGAAATGACCAGTGAACTTACACAAGTCCTCTGAGTCTTTATATGTATATGTTGATAATGATAAAATAGTGATAAATCTATAGTTTCTTTGGTGACTATTTTTTCTTACAACACTATAACAATATGCACATTTTTTACAACCTTGCAGCTATGAATGAATATAAAATTAAGTTTCAGTTCAAAATCTTATCTCAAAAATATCATTAAAACAGTGAATCAGACATCAGGCAGTCCATTCGGAACCAATTTGTGTAATAACTTTCAGTGAGGTATCTTTTAGAAACATTACACTCTGGACGCCCGGTTCCTATCACCACTGTAATCGCTGAAAATAGCTCTTACTCTGTTAGTTTCCATAAAATTAGGCATTTCTCCAAATCAAATAAACCAAATAACTCTGTTTACCATTAAATAATGCACACATTTTGATGGAATTTCCCAGACGATGTACTGCATTCAGTTAATTAGTTCAGTTAGTTCCCTCTGGGTTCAGAGAAAGTCCTCCTTCCTCCGCTATAATATAGTCTACAGTCTATCTGGAAGGTCAGTTGATTGTAATTCAGTGATTGTAAATCAGCTGATTATTAAAATACAAATATTGATTCTGGAATCGTAATCTCTACTGAAACACTCACGGGTCAGAACGGTTCCTCTTGGGCTCCGCCACTGCCAGATCTCTGCACTGAGCTATGAAGATGTGGAACTCTCCTAGCTTTTGTACGTAGTTAATGGCGAACTGGATGGTCCCTTTGACCTCCACGTTGCCAAAGTCAGTGCTGTAAATGCTCATCACACTGCCACTGACCTTTTAAATCCAACATAAGCAGCTGAATTATTCACTAAGACAACAACAATGAAAACAAACAAAGCAAGACAACCGTAACTCAGGAAAATGAATCAAATGCATTACAACATGCACATGTGTGTTAACATACATAATTAGGAGGCAGAATTAATTAGCTTGTTGCACGTGTGTTAGAAATGGGTGGCACATACAGAAGACATGGAGGCGCGGCCAGAGGATGTGCTAAGGTAAGTGTTTGTGCTGTCTTTCCTCTGTCTTTCAGAGTAGAAACTGTTCACCGAGGTACAGTCGCTTCCTCGGCCGTTTCTCTACAAGACAAAGGAACATGGACCTGAGCAACGTGCAGGGTAAAACACAAGTGCGTGCACATGCGGCTAGCGAAGCTGCCGTGAAATTTCTGAGTGAAAACTGGAAGAGCGACATAACGTGTTTGGTGTTATAAACATGTAAGTACAGTTAAACACATCGCTAAACATATCTGTGAATAAATTGTACACCTGTAATGTATTATGATCACATAGTCAACTTGCAGGCAACATATGGTTTAATTTGTACAAGAAATACTGATTGAAAAAGATATTTTCAACTAAAAAAATGGTTGGAATGTAGTCAGTAACACAGATATTTAGTATGTAAACTGTTTACCAACTTAACATGCATATTGTTGTTTGCATTTTGTATAAAAACCTTGAAACTTAAATCTTTTCTGTTTTTAACACCATTTGAAAATTGCCTTTTACAAACTGTGAACATTTCATCAATAGTGAGCCAACAGAAATGGTCCAAAAGCAACTTGGAATAAAATTATCTAGCTTAACGTGCATTAAAGTAAAGACTTAGAGCATATTTTCCATTTCCAATAAAGTTTCCATTTCTGAGATACAAGGTTTTGTTATGACAGTAATGATATGTGGAACTCAGCGGCAACACTTCACATGCCGTGACATAACATTGACATTGCCATGCCATTAACATGTCAAGGCACATGTCATATGCCATCATGACAGATTCTGTCAAGTAATATAACAATGTCATATTACTATTGCTATTAGTTGTCATAGCATGTCATAATGTTTGATGTCATGGTGGCTAACTAGAGCACATTTAGCTAAAATTAGCATGTGACATAAGCTATCGTTACATCTAACATTATGGCATCTGTCATGATAACTACCAGTAATGGTAATATGACACTATCACTGAACAAAATCTGTCATGCCGGCATATGACGTCTGCCTTACATGTTTATGGCCTGGTTATGTCAATGTTATGTAGCGGGGTTCAAGCAAAGTGTTAACCCCTAAGTTCAATTAAAATCACTATTAAGTGCAATAGATGGGCAGTGAGTCAGGTATGTTTACCTGCTGCTGTATGAAGGCAGGCACAGACACGCTCAGCATCTTCATCTGCTCTGGGTCAGCAAGAGAGGAGCTGGGGGCGAGGGGGGCTGCAGACACTGATCCAGAAACAGCAGATACAGTAAAGAGAACAAGACAGCTCAGCAGTCATGCCTTAAAGCTGTGAGAGATTTATGGACTGCATTTATGAAAGAGCTTAGTGTAAGCATGCTGATCTGGGTTTCACCTTTCAGGCTAATGACTATGATATACTACACTGACATACTGAGGCTCATTTATAAATACAGCACTTAATCTCAACATCAGAAGCTGCTGTCAACAAAGCTGCATGACTAGAGTTCTTCCTTTTGGAGCTTCAGATGCTTACATTTCCAAACTGCTTTTAAACACTTCATTTAATCATAAACGGCAAGCTCTCATCAAGTTTTCATGGCTTTTTAAAGCATTTTCAAAGTCAGCAGGACTAGTGAAATATTCACAAAATATACAGATATATATACAGTTAAAAAACATACAGATACCATGAATTTTCAGTAGTTTACTAACTGTTTTTCTTCTAAGGAAATGTAAAAATATTGGTTCCCTACATTACATTCCTGTTTTAAATTTTTAGAGTTGTCATGATTGTTCTTGGAAATTGGACACAGATATCAAGTGACAAACCTAATATAGAAGAATTAGATATTTACCGTCTTCTACACTCAGTGTTATGTCACTCTTTGGCTCATTTTTCCGTCTTTCTTCTCCTTGGGTTTGATTGACAGAGTGTTAAAAAAGAACAACATGAAATTACTTGCAGCATAACATAATGACAGTGCAATCTTTTGAAATACAGGCCTGGCTCTCGGCTGCAAAACATAGTCTTGGCAAGTAAAATCACCTAATCTAGTCAATACAGGTAATATTTCTCATTATGAGATTAACATTGTGTTTTTAGCTGATTTAATAAAGAATAATGGCTCAGGTTGCCTAAGGGAAGCAGTACATTTGACATCAAAGAGCATAATGGCCATTTAAAATAAAGCAGAGTAAATCCCAGGGCATCAGGGTACTCACGTGAGGGCAGACTTGCCAGGTTCTCTAAGCTCTTGGATATTGAAATGGGTCTGACATTTGCTTGCTTCAGAGCTGTTCTTACAGGGCTGGGTTCCACACTGCCACCTACCAGAATTTATATCAAGTTACATTCTGCACTTTGCACTACACCATGGAATTCAATCGCAGAAAATATGATTTATTAACGTTATTATTATGACGGCTAGCTTAACTCCTGAAATCTACACTCTAGAAATAAAAGTGAGTAAACTCATGTAAGTACTGGCTGATAGAAACTGATTGATAGGTTACATTGTAAGTAAATGGTTTCAGGTTGGGTTAAAATCAGGTTAAATTCACTGGCAATTTACTTACTGTGACAAAAAATTTTATGAATGTATGAATTTGCTGGTGATCATTTTGTCACCTTTTGGAAGGGCCTATATCCTCTGTAATTATTGTAATATATATGTGTTACCCCTGAAGTCCACTTGTAAAATTAGTGTGGTTTTATACACCAAAAATGGTCATAATTCATTTTACACAACCATTTTCCAACTTCCCTTTATCCCTCTACTCCTTTAACCCTGATATATGATCAATGAACTCTGTTCTGATTGGCTGCCCTGTATTGTGCCTCATTAAATAGGCACTCAGAGCTGAAACACTCTTTATAACCTTCTAACTTCTGTATAAATGGGTGGGTCTAAACTGCTGTAGGCTGAATAGGTAGATATATTTAAAAGAGGCTGCTGTGGGCTGAATAGGTGGATATATTTAAATCACAGAAACTTTAAATTCACAGAAATTGTGAATTCAAAATAGGCTGTTTTTGAAGCACAGTTTCCATAAATGTACAGTAAAATTTGGTTTTCTAGGATATGGGCCCTTTAACAGAATTAGTATGCAGTTTACACTGCTACATAGTTATTGACTGTATTGGTTATGGTAATGTACTGACAAATGCAAAAGTGATGCACGGAGTAAAATCTTTTCATTTACAAAACAAATGTATTATTTTCTTGTTTTAGATGATTTGTTCACATAAGTGGAGACAAAGTTAGAGAGACACTGGTGATGTAGAAGCAAGGTTTTAAAAATGTTTTAAAACGTCAAGAAATTACGCAGAGCAAAATAATGAAAATGCCTGTAGAAAAAAACTAAACAACTGTTTTTCCTCTTCGGTATTTGACATTACCTGCATGGCATATAGACCTTAGTCAGGTCAGAATGTTTCAGGCAAATCAGTGACTCTGGATAAAGATGTTTCCAAAGGTCACAAAATCTCCTTTAGCGAATCATTTCGTGTAGTAAACCCTGCTTCTACCAAAATCAGAACGTTGTTAGGACAGATAAATTTATCAAATTGTTTCTAGTAAACCACGACTGGACCAAGTAAAGAAGAGCTCACAGACTGAACTTGTCCGAGACTGAGACCAGGCTTCAGGTGAGGCGCTCCTGGAGGAGTCAAAGGTGATCTCCTCCGACTCAGGCTGGGAGCATCGAGAGGGCGAGCTCTCGTTACTCGCCCTGCCCTGGGACACCTGTTCAGAACCCTCCCCCACCTCTACTCTGATCCACTCCTGCCTGATTGGCTGGTCGGGGCATCCAGATTTGTGAGTGGACTCAGGTAGGCCCAGGTAATGCTGATAACTCAGAGGAATATATGACCTGGCTAGACGTATATTTGGCTGAAAATCATCCAAGCGTTTTCGTTCTTTGAGCAATATTGGACTTCCTTCTGAACCTTCATCTGAAGTCTTTCTGCGGTGTTCCGGTGAGGTCAACCAGGCTGAGGTTTGACCTTGAAAACTAGGCGAGGAATGGACAGGACTTATCTGTATTCCACCAATATTACCTATGATGATTTCTCCAGAAGACAGGAACCTTCCAGGAGATGATGGAGACTGCTGAAGCATAACCTTGAGATGTTGCTCAGTAAGGTCCTTTTCATCACTGACAGGACTTGATTCGTCTGTGTGTGACTGTCCTGCTGGACATCCTATTTGATCCCTGTTAAGGGATGTGTCTTCCAGACATTCTGCTGAAATCTCCTCAATTGGATTGATATCTATACTAAACGCCCTCAATGGTGACCCATTCTTTCCAGACTCTTTGACTGGATATGAATCTCTTGGTGGCACCTTAGGTTGGTGTCTTGGGCTAGGTGTTCTGGACTGAGCTAGGACTGCTGTTAGGTTGTCATCTGCAGACTGGTGGTCATGATCCAGAGCACCTGACCTAATATTTCTAACGGGGGATGATCTTGGACTGTGCTTCTTGCCTTTATCTGAAACAGCCTTTAGTGTCTTGAGTGGAGAAATGTGGTGAGTGCTGTGAGATATCCTGTCAGTGTCATCTTGAGGAGTTTTGACAGGGACTTTGCTCGGACTTTGCTTCCGTTGGCTCCTTTCTATCTTCTCCTTCAATGAGATCATGATCATTCCTGCCTCTTTGGTCAGAGAAGACTTCCGTCTCTCAGGGCCTACCACTGGATCTGGGCTGGTGGAACCCACATCCAGGGGAGACTCACTGACTTCTTTGGATTGTTTTTTCGGAGATGCTGCGTCACGAACATCTGGTGACTCAGGAGTGCTGACAATTATCTTAGGGCCACTTCTTTCTCTCTCCCAGAAGGACTTGAGATTGCTGATGGTGGCAGGCTCAGGATCTTGCTGAGTGAGAGGCTTTCTGACTGTTGGCACCGGATGAGGAATTTCACCTTCCTGCTCTTTCTGTTTAACTGGTGAACTCTGTGTCTCCTCAGAATTGATTTCAGTTTGAAGTCCATGCTCTTCTGGCTCCTGTGTCGTCTGATTAATATCGAAAGTAAATGATTTCTCCTCATGAGATGGTATAACAGAAGCATCAGCTCTGATTCTTTTATGTGATTCCGGAGAACCCTTGTCTTCTTGACCTTCACTGCTACCAAAAAATGTGTTTGCTTTTAATGGGCTGACGTTAACCCCTGGCGGCTTTGGGTTCATGCCTTTGTTTTCCTCCTCACTTAGTTTAGGCATCTCACCTTGATTTACATCTGCATTTTTTTTTATGCTCAATATTTTCGGTCCTTTGTTCCCTCGCTCCCAGAAAGATTTCAGGCTTGCAAGTCGACTTGGTGATCTTTCACCTTGGTCTAGACTCTCTTTCTGTTGGGTGTCATCATCAACTACATCATCTAAAGCACCAGTATCTTCAGTTTTAGAAAGAAGTACACTTGCCTCATGTTCTTCTGTTAAAACATTTAGTTTAGAAGAACTTTGCACATCGGAAATGTCATCAGCTTCAGAGTTTGTAGGTGTGTGAGGAGCTTGACTTTCAGAAATGATGTTGTCTTTTTTGTCATCAGGGTGGTGCACCGCATCTTCTTTAGTTAGCACAGTTTCAGGACTGTCAGCTTTTGATTCTGCTTTCGAAAACAGCGCAAGCAGCCCTCTCCGGGGCTTTGGTGATGGCTTTGCCTTTATCTCTTCTTGTGTGGGGGACGTATTTTCTGTATCTAAAGTATTGGGTCTCTCAGGGACATCTTTGTTCTCTTTGCCCTCCTCCGGAGAGCCAGGTCTTTCCTTCGCTTTGCTGCTGTCTTTGGAAACCCTTCCAAACCACTCAAGTACCTTAGCAATGGAGCTGCCCTCCTCCTCTGTTAGCGTATGGGCCTGGCCCTCTGGGCTAAGGTGAAGGGCCTTACCTTGCTCCACAACAGAGGCAGGGGGCTCAGACACCTGCGAAGGATGAGGCTCAGCATGATCTTCATGATGATCTGCAGAACATACATATCAGGAATTGAATCCAAAAAGTATGTCACACTTGGCGTGCGATTCCAAGATCATGATTCTCACTGTCCAGACTAATCTCAGTCTCAGTAGAAAGGGAAACTGATCTTGGAAAAACACTCCTGTCATGCATTCTAAATGTGGCATCTGATTTAAATTTTCAGATTATGTGTTGGTCCAATAATGTAAACAATAAAGTATGCAAACATTTTTAATTCAGCTGCAAAATCCCAAAGTATAGTACTGAGCAAAAGAAATCACCCTTAATTTGTTCAATTTTCAGTCCAAATTCAGACCATTAAGTTCAAGTTATTCATTTTTCAGGAGATATTTCTGAGGAGATTAGATATAAAATAATCCACTTGGATAAAGCAAGGAAAAAAAAAACAGGAGTTTCCAAAACTGGAGTCCAAAAATGATTAAAAGATACAGAGAAAATGGGACTCCTAACAACCATGCAAGACCTGATAGTCCACCAAAACTGACACAGTACGGTACTTAAAGCTTTCATCTTTGAGAAATGGGAGAAAATCAAGCTCTGCTTTTGCTTCAGATCTGAAAAAAGCCACAAGTGTTTATGACTTCCACTGGGAGAGGTCAACTCAATGCCATGGGTCTAAAAGGATGCGTAGCTGTCAAGAAGTAATGAGAAAAAGAAAGGGAATTTTGCAAATCAAACTAAGAAGCTGCTGTGGTCTGCCACCCCAGAGTCCAGACCTCAACATCACTGAATGTGGTTGATTTTTTCATGAGAAGCAGAACATGCAACCAACTTCTAAGACTGAACTTTGGAGGTGTTAAAAACTACTCCTACAGGTTTCTTTGAAAGATTTACAGCAAGTCTCCTGAAAAGAATGGAAGCTGTAGCAAAAGCAAGGTGTAGACACTAAATACTGAAAATTTGATATTATGTTTAGTTTTCTAAAGCTGAAAATAAAAAACTTGTTCTTAATAGCCATTTTGTTTGGAAATTAAACAAATGGAGGGTGGTCTTTGACATTTGTACAGTACTGTAGATACACATTCCTTGCAGTGCCAATTCACCAATCACCATTTGTAAGCTTTGCCTTCATACATGCATGAGTAGTGCTTTGCATGTATGTGTGTTGCATGCCCAGGTAAGCTGTTAGTACGAGGAATGGATTTTGGGAGAATTGTTGTTAAACCACTTAAGCACTATTAGCTTGGTGTTTTAAAAAAAAACAAGACAGACAAGCAGAATATAGTATAAAATGGAAATTTATATGATGTAAAACATAAATATGGCTTTGTTGCATGTATTTATAGGTTTCTGATTTTGAATTTCTTTACTACCTAATATTGATCAATTGTAGGTTGAGTGATCTTGTGTTCATTGATTGACTGACTGATTGATTAATCTGGATACACATCCAGATTGATTTGACTGAATATTTAACAGTCTTACCAAAGGGGGTCTGGATGGTTCTTGTTGTATAGGCATTCTCATCACTCCAGTTCCCACAACCAAGGAACTCACCTACTTTCTCACTGCCCAAAATGGAGGGCTCAGGAGAGGGTGACTCACCCTCATTTGTTATGGGAGCAGACTGGGCACTGATCAGTGGCTCTGAGTCAGTCTCCCCTATGCATTTCTCATTGTATACATAGTGGAACAGCAGTGGATCGCTCGTGTTTTTAGATTCATTTGTGTCTGGCTCCCCCTCCTGGTCAAAGGGAGGAGTGCAGTCTTGGTCCAGAAGGCCATGCTCTTCATGCTCTCGGCCGTCCTGCACCTCCAGCCTCCCTGTGTCTCTGGCCTGGATGATGGGGGAGAAGCGTACCTGCTTTCTATCTAGAAGCCCTGGAGAGGATACCTCTGAGCTGGGGGACAGAGGGGGGCTATGGGAGCTGTCGGAATTTTCAGGGCTAAGTGGAGAGGTGGGCTGGCTGCTGAAGCTGTTTTGGTGAGAAAGAGAGTCAGTGAAGCTACAGCTGGAGCTGCTGTGCTTCAGAATGCCCCGTGGGGTTGGAGACATGTCCTGTCTAGTGACAGGGTCACTGCTAGTGTCCATCACATAGTCATGGGAGGAATAGAGCAGCAGTTTCTTTTTGGTCTGTGGTCTGGTCGTAAAAGAGGTGGTTTTTGGGGAGTCTGTATTTTGGTTAGAGTTAGAGGGAACAGGGCTCTCATTTGGTGGAGGCAACTCTGGAAAAAAAATTTGAAACAACAAAGGGTGGATAACAAAGCAGGGCAAACAGAAAATAAATTACAAAGTACATTGTAATGACATGAATTCAAATTCTTATTGAATTCATATGGATATGCACTCACAACAGCATGGTTAATTGAAAATGAAAACAATGTGCATTTTTAAGAGCCTCTTTGACATGGGAGTATTTCATAGACACAAAGTCATGTTGTTCAAGAAATTAAACAAATACTCCAGCATTTTTCAACCTAGTCTCTATCTGCAGCATCTGTAACATGCAGTCAATAACCATGGGAATAATTTCAAGACCTTTCCATGTACTTGATGAACAAAAAACATTTGACTTGAAACACAATTATTATAGAAGCCAGCTGGAGGGTGCCGAAATGGGTTATCATGAATGCGTTCGACTGGTTTTCTGTTCTTTTCTAAATACAGGGAAATTGCTGTCTGTGGTAACTGATTATATGTCGCAGATACAGAAGATAAAACATAATGCTGAAAACCACTGGAGCATTCTTTTATCTGACTTAGAATCTACAAAACATTTTGCAGATAGTCCCTGAGTTGGTTACTGACCTGTGTACCAGCTTCCTTGGAAGACTTAAAGCTGATATTAGCAGATAAACATTCCATCAGTGTACTATGCTGTATAGCCTGGTCATGCATGGCAGCTTAGTGCAGGACTACATGCCTTTCTATATAATCTCTTCACTACTTGGCAGCTTTCACTGCCCCTACAATCTCAAAAACATCAACAGGTACAACCTCTCTGGAACTTCTGACTCACATGTTTTCATGCAATCTTATACTTTCACATGCTTACAGATAAGGGGTACGCTCTTTATTTGTATTGCCTCAGACTAATGAAACTAAAAATATTTTCACTGGGACTTTTCTAAGATTACTATCATTTTTCTCCATGTTCGGGTTTGAGTTACATTAACAGGGCACAGGACAGACACATATCATGCAAAGAGTAAAAGGGCATGCTTGAGTTAAACAGCCAACACCAAGAAGCTCAGACGGGGTTCACACGCTGCACTGAATGGGGATCAGTCAATCAGACTTACTGTGTGTGCAAGGAAAATGCTTTGAGTGCC
The DNA here is from genome assembly GCA_023558415.1 of Piaractus mesopotamicus. Lineage (NCBI taxonomy): Eukaryota > Metazoa > Chordata > Actinopteri > Characiformes > Serrasalmidae > Piaractus > Piaractus mesopotamicus. The sequence continues at coordinate 6,482 of JAILXH010200754.1, read as the reverse complement.
TGATCTTCACGTCGTCCACTCCAGTAAACAAACAACACATTCATTATGTGCTTATAACACAAGAGAGTATTATAGCATTCAATGCTTAGTTGTTTTCACAGTCAACTACCTGGCCATGTGTCAAACTGAGTCTTGCTACAATATTCTTATACATATGATCTAAATCTGGGTTATTGAAGG
>JAILXH010200745.1:0-11594 GCA_023558415.1 Piaractus mesopotamicus | reverse complement strand
AAAAAAAAAAAAACTTTCTGTATTCTGTATTGTTCCCATTTGAAAATAAAACTAGCCCATTATTAGGGATGCATGATATGGCCAAAATTATCATATTTTGATTATATTGCCATGCATTGTAATTTCAGTGTGCCTTATTCGATGGTAAACACAGTGTTAAACCCTTAATGCAACATAATTAAAGACTGGAATGGATTATTTTTGGCAAAAATTGTGTACATTTGTTGGATCGTATTCATTACATTTAATTAAATTCAATAAAACAACCACATAAACACACAGCCTAGATTTTAAAGCGCACAACAAACTAATTTAGTGATTTATCGCACCATTATGTGTTGAAATGGAAAGAATGATCTTTTTCTAGGAACAAAAACAAAACCGAAAACATAAACATTCAAGTGTGCCAAAACAGAAACGTCCATTAGAAATCTCTGGTTAATGATGTCATTTTTGGTTCCATGTAGCGCACAACTTACACTGTAAAAAGGGGAACGGGTCAGAAGACGTATTTAGGTCAGAAAAGTGTTTTCGAGGTTTGAATTTAAGTAAGATTTCTTCACCTAACTCATGTATTTTGCTTTATTCATTTATTTGTACTTTTTCGAGCTGAACAAAACCAATTAAGTTGTTTTTACCACAGAAATTGTTTTTTTTTTTTTTGGTTAAACTGGCAAAATATTATCATTTACTAATGATTATTAACTAATTTACTAATATTATTTATCCTCCAGACTCCAAAATGTCTGTGAATCAGTTCCATAGCCATATATATATGTATGCATATATAAAACATACGGTCCTATGCAGAAGCTTGGGCGCCCCTTGTCAGATTACAGGTTTTGTTGATTTTCTTAGTGAAAATAAGTTGACAGTTGCTGAATGTAACTGGGGGAAAAACTAAACCATCAGTTATGGCACATTTTGTATTTTGTACATTTTATTTTTTGTTTTTTAATGTTAAACTCATACATAGAACTAAATTAAATAGAAATTGAAGAACATATTTGGATTCGAATGCAAGAAGAATATGCTAATTCTGCTCAGAGGAAACTGACTTTTTTTTTTTATTATTATTGTGTTTCTGAGCCTTGATTTACAATTTCCAAATTCTTACATATTAAATCCTCATTCATTAAAGGCAGTTGAAGTTATTATAAAAGCTGCCTCCAATTATTTGTTCGGTCAAAACATTAGGAATCGACGGTGATACTGGGTTCATATCAGTATTGGCAGATATTTACCAAAAAATTATATAAATATATCAGACAGATGTTTAGATTTGACTGATACTTCAATATTTGTCGATGTATTTGTTGTTCTTTAGAATAGCAGAATGTTTAGTGATACTGGACTACTGTGCTTAAGTATCTATTATATTCATTTTAGAGCTTTGTAACCCTACACTCTTAAAAATAAAGGTGCTTGAAAGGGTTCTTTGTGTGATGCCATGGACGAACCACTTTCTTCATACTCACAAATCTCCTCTTTTAATAAACATGGCTCTTTAGGGACCAAACAATGTTTTTTCTGTGGCAAGAACAAAATATGTAATTTTTTCAAGAGTAAAGAATAATAAATTACATATTTCTCTGTAATGTTAATCCAGGTAGATGTAGTTCCAGTTGTTACATTTTATAAATACTACGTATTGGTGTTGTGGATATGGACATGAAAAATATCAGATACCAGCATGGCCTCAATTTTATGGTGCATCCCTACAAAACATTATTTGTTTAGCATTATTTTTACCAGAAACTTAGCAGAATTTGTGGTGGTAATGGAAACTAGACATCTGAAGCATTTAATTACTCTAAAATTTACCTTTCAGAAAGTTATTACGTAAAGTAGTTCTTAAGATGTTGCCGTATGCCTGAGAAGTTCTTTTACTGCAGTTTTGAGATGAGGCTTTGGTCTAATTATTTATTTTTCTATTTATGGTGGAGATCTACATGCATGGCATTGTAAGGCAAAACAGTTCCCAAAGAGAACATTTTTCGGATTTTACCATTATCAATATCAGCAATACTTATAAAAAAATTCAGAGAACGTGTAGATTCACTCGTCATTTAAGATGCTAAATAAAATGGCTAGGCCTGCATTGTAGACAACGCAACCCCTGGCTGTGGTCACCACTGCTGTAGAGAAATAATAGTTTCTCTACAAAGAACTATTTCACATCAAACCACTTTGAATTTGTTGACATCTCGACAATTGAACTATACAGAAATGTTGAAAAATTGGTGGAATTCCCCTTTAAGAACTATGTGGTGTATCCCTCATGAGAGGTGGTCTGTTTTTAGGCAGGTCATAGATGGGCAATGCAACAAACTACTTTGTATCTTTTCAATAGCAGTCTAAGAAACTAAGTAACACAGGCTTTTCTTAAATCTGATATATTTTCTTAGCTGTGACAGCAGGACCAGGATCAAATAGGTTCTTGTGGAGGTCATTGTAATCCGTGAAAGGATCCACTGTATGTCCAGGGAAGAGACTCATATCCTTTCATTTGACTGACAACCTGCCATTAGGATCTGATGCTTTAGATGCTGCCTTGTTTAATTGAAGGAATGATTGATTGTACCTGTAGGCTGTGGCATTGTTCAGGATGTGTCAGGCCGATAAAGATCTCAGGGCTCAATATCAGATAAGCTAAATGCAGGCTGTTGATGTATAAACACATCTTGGGGAAAGGCACCATCACGTCCTCAATGAGTCAGAAAATGACTCCTGAAGATAAATATACGCACTTCTGGTTTTACTCTCTGATGAGTAAACACAAACACTAATTGAAGCATAAATACAAAGTTAATAATTGACATAGTATGGCAAGCTACTAGACTGTAAACACAACCGCTGTAGGATGCTGAAATATTCTGAAGCACAGGAGGGTTTGAAAAATAAGGATAAATGCAGCATTTCGGACAGTCCATGTCAAAACACAGAATCACAACTGATGTCTTTAAAAGCTCATTAAGAAACAAAGCTCATTACAACTGGCATTCACAATTATCACTCGCCCTGATTAAAAAGTGCTTTTTTTCTACACCCTGGTTATGTTCATGCTTGTGTTTAGCCTATATGAAGTGGTCCTACAGTAGAAGCAGCCTCCTCACTGTGGTCTTAGCGTAAGGTCATGACCAAGGCTGTATGCAGGGCCTGCGAAGCGTGACTGCTCTGCTGCCTCTGAGTGCCATCTGACTGCTCTTCTCCACTCATATAGTGGCCATGACTGTGGAAGAGGCCAACAAGGCCTTGTGTGATTGCAGGGAGTCTGGGCCGGTGCTGAGCCTATGAGGGCCCTGTTTTTGTTCCCCCCAGTCTGCTTGGCTGAAGAGCTTTGTGGTAGCCTGTCAGGCCTGGTTGAGTAATTAAAAAGGCAAGCAGAGGTTTGCCTTCATTAAGGGCCTTGGCCAGCACTTAGCCACTGCAAACAAGCTCCTCTGACATTCTTTTGCGCTACCTCTACCTCTCTGGCTCCCGGCTAATCTGCCTGTCTCAAAAAAATCCTGACAATGGCTTCTACGGGGGTGAGCTGGGCACAAACTAACGTGAAATGTAACATGGATATTTTATGTAATATTTATAGTTTATAGTAAAGCGGGTTCCAGTAAAATGAGCTTTTAGTCATGTTCTTGCAACCCCATAGCTACGTCATCCATGAATTTTGACTACGATCAGACAGACTTCTCTCCAGTTTTGCCCTGAAAACTTGTAAAAGCGACCTTTTTCATCGTAAATGTTTTTAATTTACTGATATGTCTGTATAAGTCACAGAATTCACAACTATAATATTTTAATATCTTGGAGTCTGTAATATAGCACCGTTTTAAAGCAAATCTCACCGAGCGGGCCAGGCTAGTCACAGCAGAGTTAGTAGTAAAGCAGTCTTACAAATAAGTCTCCCAAGGACAACAATGGGACAAAAAACTTTTTTTGGACGTTTGTATGTTGTGTAAGTGACACATATTTCAATTATATTGGGCTAATATTTGCTGTTCGACTCACTCTCTTTTCTCTAATAAATTTTTGTTTTGATGTATTTAGGTTGGAATGCTAGTCTGGTTCAAACTACTTAGATTTCTATTGAATTAATTCCATTTTGCATTTTTCCAGTTTACTAGACTTTTTAAAGACTGTTGCAACTGGCTCTTGGGTGTTTACACTTGCTATACTTTCGACTGAATTGTTTTACAAACCATAGGAAACTGGAAATTAAGTTTATGTTTTCATTTGTAGCAGAGATGTGCAGTTTGACTGTAAAAAAACAATTATTAATCTTGCTCAAATACTTTTTAAAATGATTAAGCAAAAAAGCAAACTACATTGTGCCCTGTTGTCCCCAACCTTGCTTTACTGCTGCCTACATTTGTCTTTTTTGTTTTTCCCATTTGAAAAACAGCTGTTCTGTCCATCCTTCCACTGTGAGAAGAAATCTCAATGTGTGAGTCTGAAAGCAAGCATGTGTAGCTTTAAACAAGCCATTACTAGGGAAAAGAAAAAGGAAATAGATAAAAAAGACAAGTGAACATCGCAAAGCTATCCATTTTATAGTCAAATTTGTGAGATGTTGTTGCTGGGATATGATGCATTGTTTATAGAAAATATTTATAAAATATTTTTTACATTTAAGTAAAATAATAATATGACAACTCACAAAGACACAGAGAATATAAGTATATGGCTTTTATGTGGGTCACCTAGAACACTTCACCAAAAAGTGATGAGTTTATGAGACAGGCCGCAGTCCTGCTCAGGTGGTAGTGGGTGCAGAAGTGGACTGAAGCACATGATAAAAAGAAGTTGAGAATTTTAGAAGTTCATTCAAATTAAGAGCAAATTCTTTTATTTAACATTGAAAGAACTACTTCTTAACAGTGAGGAAGAGTGTGAATTAATTAAAAATTAGCAGATTTTTCCCCATCTGCCTCATCAAGATGTATTCTGAATACTGTAACAGAATATGTTACTGAACACATTTAGGACAATGTATTCAGCATTCAGCCATCAATACTTCAGTATTTTGCACACTTGTGTATGCTTCTGTATGCCCCCCTTTTTGTTTCAGTTGTGAAGGGCCTCTAAGACTCCCCTGCCACACATTCTCCATCTGGTACTGACGCCTGGAACATTTTATGTTTTACTTTTTATCTTTAGCCATAGGTAATCCCTTTCTGCATACATTCACTGTTTGAGCTATTTTCTAGTCCACAACCATTCCCTTGGTTGATTTTTTGTTTGTTGGTCATCTGACTTAGCTGGAGATGAGAGCGTTTACATATACCAAAACTCATAACTTTAGAAAGTATTTTATATTTTTAAATATTTTTCTACATACAGCCCTGTTTTCAAAAAAGTTGGGATGCTGTGCATGTAAATAAAAACAGAATGCAATGATGTGCGCATCATTTAAACCCTAAATTTGATTGAAAATAGTACCAAGACAACATATCAAATGTTGAAACTGAGAAATTTCATTATTTTTTTTAAAAATATATGCCCATTTTGAATTGATGCAAGCAACATGTTTAAAAAAAAGAGTTGGGACAAAGGCAACAAAAGTCTGGTAAAGTTGTGTAATGCTAAAAAACCTGCTAGAACATCTCACAACTAACTAGGTTAACTGTGAACAGACAGGTCAGGTATGAAAAGAGCATCCTAGAGAGTCTGAGTATTTCAGGTAAAGAAAGCCATTCAGAGTGGTTTGATGTGAAATTAATTTTCTAGAGAAACTTACCAAAGCAGAATTGTTCACGGTGGTAATGAAAATTTCAATTCCTATAAAAGTTGCCTTACAGAAAGTTATTATATGAAATCGTTTTGAATATGCTTCCTGTTGCCTGAGACTTACGAGTTTTTAAAATAAAGTCATTTTAGATAGTAAATGAAATGGCTATATTTGCTCTTATCACCAGCTCTGTAATGAAATCTGAGTAGGTAAGTTTCTCCACAACGCACCATTTCACATCAAACCACCCTGAATGACTGTTTACATCTTGAAAATTGAATTATTATTACTGAAAAATCAGTGGAATTCCTGGAACATCTCCAACACTACAAGTGCTCTCAGGATTTCTAATGGACTTGCTCCTTTGGCGTCCACTTGACTTTCGGGTCTTTCTTACCTCTTGTCTGTGCTCCAAAACACAAACCATGGAGAGAACTTGGACTGAACATGATCTGCTCAGTTTACATTTTTAGTTCTTTTTTTTATTGTACTCCATTTTATTTGCTAAGCAGACAGTCTCAGTCTAACCCACTTGTTTGTGACGCTAGCTCCATAATACCTTTCATAGCCAGACCTCTAGCAGCCACAGTGAAGCAGTTTACGTAAAGTGCCTGCTTTGCTCAGGGGCATCACAGCTCCTGACCCGAGATTGCCCTCGCCACTTGGCTACCCTTCTTCCACTGACAACATTGCCTGGAGTGAGCTCCAGTGCATCACAGACATACCCGACACAGACACCACACTGTGTTTTGCTTTGTTCCTGGAGAGACAGGTCGAATTGAAAGCATCCTGCAGACACAGTCTATAGTGTAGAGACAGTAGCATGCCTGGAAGGAACACAGTAAAGGCACTTTATGTGAACGAAGTATGCCATGATAAAGTCTCATGTATACAGACAGATGTCTCACTTATTGCAACTAGGGATGCAGTATGGCTTTTTAAAATGTGGATAAACTCTATAGCACTATCAAAATTGCAAAGTTTGGCTTTTGTACTTATCAGTTTATCCTAAACCCAAAGTGAAAAATATTGCTGCTTCAATAAAATTATGACTAGTACAATTAAATGTAGTTTTCCTAAAAACAACTAGAGTAGAAATACAAACTATTCATAGAACTACAAACCTCAATTTCAAAAACGTTGAGACAGCATATGTAATGCAAAAACAGAAAGCAGATTTGTAAATCCACTTTGACCTAGTACGTAAATGAAAACAGTGCAAAGATATTTCATGTTTTACCTTATCAGCATCACTGTTTTTGTAAATATACATTCCTCATCAAGAAATTACAAGGATTTTACGGATTTCACCCTTTACAGCGTATAATATCATTAAAAGATTCAGGGAATCTGGAGAAATCTTAGCGTGTTAAGGGCCAAAAAACACAACTGAATGTTCGTGACCTTTGGTCTCTTAAACCGCACTGCATTAAAAACTGGCATACTTTGGTGATAGATATCACCACATCGGCTCAGCAATACTTAAACAAATAGTTGTCAATCAACACCGCTTGTTGCTGCATCCAGAATTGCAAGTTAAAACTGTGCTATGCACAGTAGAAGTCATATGTCAACAATGTCCATCAATGCTGCTGACTTCTCTGGGCTCGAGCTTATCTGAAATTGACTGATGCACAGTAGAAACGTGTATTGATGAGTAAGTACAAGTGAACCTTTCAGACTGTTTATAGAAACAATGGCTGTTGTGTTGTCGAGCCAAAGAAGAAAAGAATCATCCAGATTATTACCAGTGTAACGTGCAGGGTTTGTTATGGTATGCGAGTGTATTAGTGACTAAATTGAGCATCTTTGAAGGCACCATTAATGCTGAAAGATATTTACATTTTAGAGTAATATATGCTGCCTTTTCACAGGCATCCATGATAGCAGAAAGCCACATTCTGTATGTGTTACAACAGCATGACTGCATAATCAGAGAGTGCAGAAGTAGATTGGTCCAGATTTGTCGTGTTGAAAACATGTGGCGCATTATGAAACGCAATATGACATGAAGACCCTGTAGGGTTGCACAGACTTAGTGGAAAAAAATATGCTTTTAGAACAGGATCAATTAGTATCTTCAGTCCCTAAACAATTATTAAATGTTATTAAAAGGAAATGTGTGGGAAACATGCTCCTGTGCCAACTTTTTTGGAATGGGCTGAAAGCATTAAATTCAGCATGTGCGCATAAATACCAAAAAAACAAACAAACAAATCAAAAACCCTACAAAGTTCATAAGATAAAACATCAAATATCTTGTTTGTGTTTAATACAGGTAAAACAGAATTGAATAACCTTGCTTTCTGTTTTTATTAGCATTTCACAAAGTGTCTCACATTTTTTTGGTTGCAATTTTGGCGTAAAATAAAAAGAACCTCAAAAGTCAGTTTTGTGAGCAACAGCAAAGCAGGTACCGAAACAACAGAATGAAACACAAAAAAAGAAAATAGTAGCTAAAAGTTAATGGCCATAATATAACTGAGTGCAAACAAAAGTATTATCATTTGAAAATACTCAACAGATTCATCAAAATTGTATTTGACTAACAAATGTAACCAGCTACTACTCACCTTTGGTAATTACTTGGAAATGTATACAAGGTGGGCAAATTAATGAAAAAAATATCTTTAAAAAACTAACAATAATGAAAGTAAATCATATTTACATATCCACTCATTGCTCTACATCACCAGTTCCCAACCCTGATTCTGGAGAACCACTGTCCTTCATGTTGTAGTGTTTCTCCTGTTCTAACACATCTAGTTCACCTCAGGAAAGGTGTGTTAATTAGTAAATTTGTGGCATCAGGCGTGTTGGAAGCAGGAGAGACTGTAAATTGTGCAATGCAGTGGTACTCAAAGACCAGGATAGAGAACCGCTGCTCTTCACTGTTGTACGAGAGCTAATGGAATACAAAGCCATTTTACAGGATTAGGTACAATCTCTGCTGAAGACAGTCCTTCTTTTTGATCCATCAATGGCTTCCCCAATCACAAGTTCTAGACACTGTTCAACATTTATTGGAAGTCATGGAATACAGAGAGCATTACACAAAGAACTAGAGGCTGTCCTTCATCATCCTTCAACATCCCTGGTCCATAGCAACATTCCAAAGACTGAAGCTGTTATGAAGACAAAGGGAAGCTATGCTACTTATTGGGGACTTGTTAGGTGTTTTTTTTTGTCAACACCCTTTAGTATGATGTTTAGTTATGGGCCGTGAGCATGTAATCTAGCATATATACAGACTCAGATGAAGAAGGATGGAAAGCAACTTTGGGTTCTTCAGGTTCAGGAGCTTTGAAAACGGTATATGGAATTCACAAATGGATCTAGTCATGGTTTAAAGTCAGTGTTCCACCATGCTTTCATCTACTTAATACTTCAACAATATGCAATATAAACCACAATTGTTTTTTTCAGAAGTTTGACATGTAAAAATAGACAAAAAAACAGTAGTGCCACATTTAAAAAGTACAATAATTTTTGTTCAGCGTTTCACATACTCTACTGCACTGCACTAAATCTAGTCATACAGGACTAACTATGCACTCTTTGTAATGAAACATGCAGTGTTCTTTAAGTACTCATGACAACCACAATATGCTCAAAAAAGTGATTTGTGACCTAATGTGATGTAATTTCTCAGAATACCGATAAATATTGTCATATTGCATGCATCTACTCATCATATAGGCCGCTGCAGCTTGTAATGTCAATACACTGACACTGATGGTCTGCTGAAGTCAAAAGTTCACACTTCATCTCCTAAGGGCTGTATCTGATACCTGACAGATTCCAACCAGGTAAGAATGTATAAAAGAGTAAGTGTGTGTGTGGGTGGGGGTAGTGGTGGATGGGGAAGGACAAATGCTTTGTTTCATTTGTCTGTTGTGGTGTCTCTGGTCAATAGGACTTCCTGCCCCTGGGGTTCCTGGCAAATTAACTGGTCAAACAGAGTTATTTAAATTCTTCTTGGAGTTTCTTGAAGTTTCTATTTTTTAAGTGAATTTATTTATTGAATAGAAACTATACACTTTGGATTTCTTCACTTTTACGGTATGTTTTTAGAAACTATTTTCCCCATCGAGATTTTCACAACACACACACATTTGCTCCTTAAGAGTAGTGACATAAAGTCGCATGAAAATGTAAGTACATCCCAATGAAAGGTTTAGACTTTAACATATTTGGAGATACAGATAAGTCCTCATTTCAACAGTGTTGATAGAGAACAGTGATATATAGTTTAACAAGGGACAGAATGAAAATTTTTATCATCCCCTACATAACTGAAATAAACAGTAATGCAATTTTTCTGATGTGGAACACCCCTACATATATCATTGCTTTAAATGTGGCAAATTGAAATCAGGTGCACCTGAACGGCGGCTAATGATTAGAACACTAGCAGAGAATATCTTGGAGGAAACTGTCTTATTTAAACCTCAGATATCTGGTCTGGTTTGATCTTTGTTATTGGAATGTGTGGCATCATCATGCCTAGATCAAAAGAGCTCTTAAAGCCTTTTAAAAAAATTGTAGATTCCTATGAGTCTGGGAAGGGGTTTAAAAGGATATCCAAATTATTGGAAATCAATTATTCCACTATAGAGTCAAAGATAGCATTGTTTGGCCACAGTACCAGAAGCCATGTTTGGTGGAAACTAAAATCTCCATTTAATCTGAAGAACCTTGTACTAACTGTAAAGAATGGTGGTGGAAATGTTATGGTTTGAGGCTGCTTTGCTGCCTCTGGGCCTGGCCAACTTGTAATCATAGAATTGACTATGAATTCCTTTTCATACCAGAGAGCGCTTGAGGAGGACAGTGAGACCATCCATAAATAAGTTGAAGCTGAAGAAATGGACCTTCCATCAGATTGATGATCACAAACATACAAGTAAATGGACAATGGAGAAATGTTTCTTCCAGTAGACAGAAACAAGTAGACAGTTATAGGAAATGCCTACTTAAAGTTTTTTCTTCCAAAGAGGGCAGTACCATGTACAGCGGTGTACTTACTTTTTCAACAGAAAAAACGGCATCTCAGTTTTTTTTTATTTTTAATAAATGATTGCAAAGTCAAATTTCCATTTTTCCCCCCATTGTTCTTTTACAGAACTTTTATCTACAAATACTGTTTAACTGAAGAGCAAACATGGACATATATGTTTAACTAAAGAGCAAATATGGACATATATGTCCACATATGTGAAAAAAGAGAAACATTTTATGGGGTGTACATACTTCTTCACATGACTGTATAGACTCACTGGTCACTTGATTAGGTACACCTACCTTATATCTACATGTTTTCCATTTTGAATAATACCAGCTCAGTGCCAGGCCTGTGGGGGTCCTGAAAACTGAAGAACGGGCAATTATAAACCACTTGCATAACAAAGGGGAAAGTCAAAGAAAAATAAACCAAAAAATAGGGGGTTCCAAAACTGGAGTTAATAAAAGAGAAAAGAAAGTAGTCAAATAAAGTACATAATCTGCAAATCAAACAAAGAAGCTGCTGGCGTTCTCAGAACAATAGACTGACCAGTCCACGAGTCCAGATCTCAACATCACTGAAAGCGTTCGGGATTATTTAGATTGTAAGAAGCAGAAAGTGCAACCAACTTTTAAGACTGAACTTCGGAGGTGTGGAAAAATTGTATCGAAAACCTAAAAGCAAGTCTCCTGAAAAGAATGCAAGAGTTAATAAAGGCATTTAAGCTGACACTGGCTATGTTTACATGCAAAGATTTTTGCCAATCCGATTGAATACAATCCGACTACAGATTCAGACTGAGGTGTTTATATGCTCACTCTACTCAACAATCTGATGAAAACCTTCGTTTACATGCGCACT
>JAILXH010200732.1:15713-30194 GCA_023558415.1 Piaractus mesopotamicus | reverse complement strand
CCCCCCCCCAAAACGCAAAAGCTTAACAAGTTCTCTGCAGGTATGTATTTTTCCTTACTAGATCACACCTGGCCTTGCACTATTGTGGAATCAGTCCTCCTTCTTGAGGAATATCTGTATATTTTTCTAGTGTATTTCTAAACATGAGGTGGTAATTCAAACAAACCTGCAATTTCTGCTTGGAATTCAGGAATGAAAGCAAAGGTGTTGAATCTCTTTCACTGAGCCATTCGAATCAATCTGGCATTTCTCTGGATGGGAAACTCTCAATTCATTCACATTTTCATTTCAGCTAAAGCTAACGCTACTAAGGGAAGGAACTTCTTCAAAGGAGAAAGTAACTGGAGGTGATGGGAGTCATGAACTAAACTCTAAAGTCACATTTTCTTGTCAGTAAACTTTCTTGAGGACTTAATGCATCTGCTACTGAAAATATTCATATAGTGGTGTACACAGATCTGTATCTTTGTCTCCTTTTTTACCCTGTCAATATGAGAGATGAGACACTGTGGATTCTCCAGACATGTTTTGCATCTGTACCAGACCTTAAGTTCTTAATAAGGCACCTTGATGAAGGCAAGTGTCTCCTCTGAGACTTTGTCGATAGCGTGTGTGCATACTTGTCCACGTGTGCATGCTTGTATGTTTGCTGTTATGTAGCTTGTGTGTTTTAGTTCCATTACTGTCCTGCACAACCAGAGCACATTTTTCAATTCTTTCATTTTGTGCCTCTTCTTTTATGTACGCTCCTAAATTTTCTTTGTTCTTCACAAGCTCATAAATTCTGTCCATCATGTCTTGGCAGACTCTAACCCTTGTAAAAAGGTACTCCTTAGGGATTTACAAAGGGAAGCTTTCCCTTAGAAAGTCATTGTGGACAAGACAACTCTTTACTTTTTGGAGCTTGAGAGTCTGTAAAGAGTCAGGTAGTCTTTAGACGCAGAAAGGCTTTTAAAAACAAGTGTTCCTCAATTACAAGCTCAATTTATGGCATCAGGGCAAATTAATTTTCTTATGCATGCATGCACAAATTACAACATATCTTTGCACGTGCATTGCACAGCAGAACAAGCCACTATTTTAGAAAGAATATACTTTTTTTAACAAATCACATATGAATAACAATTTTGAGTCCACTAAATTCTATTTAACACAATAAAAGTGAAATAATCTGCTAAGAAATTCTCTGTTATTATTGTTAATTGCTGTCAAGTCGGTTTCAAGTCTGGCCACCGTATGGAGAGTTTTTAAACTCCAGAATATCCTGTCTTCTGTTTGGGCCTTCAGGCATCCTAACAGTTTGTTCATGGTTTCTCCAACTGTGTCTATCCATCTTGATGCTGACCACACTCTTCCTCTTTTACCTTCAGCTGTTCCCAGCTCAATTGTCTTTTCCAATGAATCAGTTCTTCTTATAAAATGCCAAAATTAAGATTCAGCTTCAGTCTGTGTTTCCAGTGAGAGAGGAGATTCAAAGTGGTCAACAACTGATTTGTTTGTTTTCTCCACCATAAAAATTTCTCTCAGTTGCCAACACCAAAGTTCAAAAGGATCAGTATGTTTCCTGTCCTGCTCTTTTATTGTCCAGTTTTCAAATCCATAAAGAATAACAGAAAAGACCACAGCCTGGACCATTCTGATCTTTCTTTGTAGAGACACATGATTACATTTGAAGATCTTTTCCAGCTCTTTCACCCTTGTTCTTCCAAATGTCAATCTGTGTCATATTTCTTGAGTGCTTGATCCTTTCGTTAATAACTGATCCAAGTAGGCAAAAACTGCCCACCACTTCTGCATTTTCATCCCCAATGGTACAGTTAGTGGTCTTTTGTTATTATCATAACTTTTGTCCTGACTGTCTGCTGTGTCATGTCATATGCATACCAAAGATTGTTGATGTTTCTTCCTCCAATCTTTCATTCTTGAATCTTTAATCATCTCTACTGTAATCTAAAATACTTTAAGCTACCGGGGAATTAAGCTACCATCTTCTCAAAGCTCTCTCCTACTTTCTTTGGCTTCAAAGATACTGTATGTACTTCTGTACCACATGACATTTTTAAAGTACAAACCTGAAACATTAAAAAGATCGGATGTACTCTTTTTTTTCCCCCTTCACAACCACTGTCGAGTTTAATGATAGTTAGTGGAAATTCTTTCAACCTTGCTGATAACTTTGGAGTAACTTGCAGGGAGAAGTATGGAAGGCCTAGAAGACAAAGGGCATCCTATATCTAAAGATGTCAGTTGGAGAGTTCCATTCCAAATGTCAACTACGTGAGGAACATTAAAACGTGATGTAGCTCAGGTTCAACACCTTATATTTAAACCTTAGGGGATTTCAGGGGGGGAGGGCAAAAGACAACAAGGTTGACTCATCATGGACGATTAGGAAGAACAAAGAAATCCAAAGAGAGAGAGCATGAAACCACTTTAACCAGGAAAAAGCCTAAAATGTTGTGAAAGGAGCACCCTGAGAGAGGGTGCGGGTCAATTTTATTGAAGTTGAAACATGCAAGCAGTCCATCATTCAAATTAGTTGATAATGCACTCTAAATTGTTCAACTTCCTTACTATGCTAACTTCACATTTAATTGACCTTAACTATGTCTGACTGTGACAACGCAACGGGTCTCCTGCTCAATGACCAATCAATCTGTCTGCCCAATGCTGTTTCAGCCAGTGATGTACTCAAGTCCTGAACACTGCAGCCCACTACAGTTCATAATAGTAGCCAGAATCTCTTGCCTGAAAACAATCATCAGTATTTGCAACATGAGGACTGTTTGCCTTAGGTTTATCTTAGTGAGTCTGTATTAAGTAGTGAAATTCACATATATCACACATCCTATTAAAAACAGTAACAACAACATATCTGCCATATGTCCTATTTGCAAGAGAAAGATATGCACCTGTCTCACATGAAGCCTGTGGTGTAAGTCAATATTATGAATTTCAAGAAGCCAGTTAGTTCATTTAAATCTAGCTACAGTGTTACCTTAGTACAATCTTGTCTGCATTACTGAATAAACCAAACTGTTAGTTAGTTGCTAAGCAGTATTATGTATAACATTACATCAGTGTCACCTGTGAGAGTTTTCCTGTGACCAAAGACTCCACTGAAAGCCAAAAAGGCCTCCTTCTGTGACCTTGTAGCACAAAGTTCAGTTCAACCAGGCTGGCCTGAAGAACAGTTTACAGGCTACTTACTTGACATGTTCTTAAAATCTTTAAAACAATAGTGTTTACAATTCATGATTAACCATATTTTTAAGTACGTTCGTTTCTGCAGTTCAAAATATTTCCAGCAATGTCACATTTTAGTTTTCTTTTGAGTTTGTTTTAGGTCATTTTCATTTGCCGTTTCTAGTGATCTACTGTAGTAATGGCAAAATGCTGAGAGACATGATGATGCGCTGAGGAATTAAACGGTGTCGGGGTTGTGCCGAATTTCAATTTCTCTTCATGTGCACACGCGTCACACAGACATATGTACGCTACAGATTACAGTCGTGATTTCGGTTGTTTCTATGTGTAAATAACAGTTAATCTTGAATTTACCTCCATAGTAAGCACAAAAACAGAACTTAAAGCCAAACAAAGAGTCTCAAAGTGATAGTTTAATTTAATATAACAAATTTGAGACGTTGGTGTTGTTGCAGCACTCAGAGGGACTGAATGCCTTCGAAACAATAAGTATAATGAGAACATTTTAAATGCATACCTCCATTAAAAACAATGGTTTTGAATTTATTGGCACTGCATGACACGGTGCATCTGGTGCGCGGTGGCTTTTACAGAAGGCAGTTTTGCATGCCAAAGATGTAAAGTTATGTACGTGTAAAATATAGGCATCAGCATTATTTGTTATTCTAACAATGATAGCATTTTGTGCTCAGGTTTACCAGTTCATCCTACAGCCAGCAACGCTTACAGTTGGTAAATACCAGCCCCCAGGCAGCTTCTGAACAGAATGGCAAAGATGTCCAAAGCCAGTTTATTTTTCAGAAATAGGTGACTCTTGTCTTCTACATTTCCTTATTAATGAAGAAATAGAAAAGACAATATTTAGCCACTGGATATGCACCTATTTGTTTATTCTATTTCAAATGAGTCAAACCAATGCTTCCCAAAATTCTTAGTGGTTTTGTTGGGTCTAATAATGAAATCTTTTTCTTATTTTTCATCAAATCTTTTCATAAAACGTTTTTGTACTATAGCTTGCTATCCTCATGCTAAACGTTTGGTCTAAATGCATTTTACAAGCTTTTTTTATAACCCAGTGATCATGATGGTGTTTGTTTTTACTAGTTTACCAAATTTACCAGTTCAACAGAAATGTAAGAAAGCAAGTAAGGGTTTTCAGTGTAGAAGTGTCAACTAAGTGAACAGTTTCTTCACGTCACAGGTATGATTTAACGTTAAGTAAAATCATACCAGTGGGAATTTCAGACACCAATAAATCTGTGAGACCTCAATATTGGCAGAGGAACTGCTGTACTGGTCGGGCCCTACTTGATGAGTGACGTCTCTGAAAGAAAGCATACAGACAGTTGCTAAACAGTCTTGATCTAAACTTGATCTCACCTCATTCTGGAGTTCATCATCACTCTTCGTGGAGGCCAGCATCTCAAACAAGGAAGTACAAAGTTCCTCAGCACTGGATGAGCCCATGTTGCCTCCACTCAGGTATTTCTCCACCTCTCTTCTGAGGATAGAGCTTTCGGCACTGCTCTGGCTCAGGGCACTCACTGAGCTTGCTCCAACCGTCTCTACCCCAGTTCTGCGCCCACCAACATGGTTGTTCAGGAAGCTGTTGAAGTCCAAGCTTAGGCCTTCGCCTTGCTCCTCTTCCCAAGGTAGAGCGTCCTGGGTGTCTAGCACATAAGAGTCAAAGGAAAAGGTAATGTTCCGTCCGAAGGTAGCCCCACGACCCACAGTTTTACAGGAGCTCTGTGTCTGGATGAAAGCTTCCACCTGTGACTCTCCAAGCAGAGCCACCAGTCGGCCCACAGCAGCACAGGATGCCTCAGCAGCTGAAGCTGGGAAAGGGCCAAACATCTGCTTAATGGCACGTGTCTCTTCATGGCCAACCTGGTCTTTGTTGTGGAATGTTTTAAACAAGAAGACCGCAGCACTTTCAATGGTGTCCTGCCCAAACTCTGTACCAACTGAAAAATTCAGAGAGATGACAGGAAACACAAAGTGATTACTGAGTGGACTCACAAAATGAGAGTACCTCTGTAACACATGTAAGTAGAGATCTGAAACAATTAAGGCTCCTTTTTACGTTTCACATATCCAGTGGGTAAGAAATACTTCAACCAAATCTCAGCTAGACCACACTTTAATAACGGGAAAAGGGGCCAACTGTCCAATTAAAACAGAAAATGTGAGCAAGGAGAAGGAAGACAAGGATTTAGTCCAATTAAAATTTTCTGAATGCATCTCTCTCTCTACTGCACACATTGCCTATGAGTAATTGCTCATTTCTGTGCATTTCTGCACATTTTGTGTGTAAAATGAGAGAAATGTAGTTTAACCTGCTTAAAACAAACTCTGAAAGTATTGTTTGGAAACTGCAAAAAGCACATACTGTGTAGCGCATAGTGAATGTACAGTCATTTCCCCACGTTCAGAATGTATGAAACATTTGTCCCAATTTTTATTTTCTTCCCTATGTACAAAAGAACAATGTAAAAAAAAAACCTTCAGAATGGTGCTTGTGATTCAGAATTGCAACTTGGCTTTTATGTAAGCCTATTAACCACACGTACATCTACATTAACTCTATTTACTGTATTAAAATGCATTTCTAGCACACTCCTGCCTGCTCATTGCATTCATTTTATATATTAAGGCCTTCTGATTAAATTCAGTCAAATTGCCATTAAAAGACTGCAGAGTTCACAAACCAAAATGCGCTTGAAAGCATCCCAGGATAAATAATGCAATCCTTATAAATAATGCAATATAATGGATATTAACATTAACATTAAAAACGGTCTCAATGTTTTATAATACAAAGCATGCTGACTGGCGATAAATCCAAAATGTTTCTAGGTTTGTGACATTATTCAAAACTGTTTTAACTTTAACTTCTATGTCCTTAAGGAACATGTTTCACTTCAGTTGTCAGTGGGATCACTATAGCCAGGTGTGTAGCTGCTGCAAAAGCACAGTAATGATAAAGATCACAAACAGATTAGCTTACTGCACTTTCAGAAGATCAACATACTATGCTTAAGGAACTGCTTAAGCATATCAGGAAAAAAATATAAATTCAGAACTAACATTTGTGTTGTTTTGTTAATTAAGCTAGTCATTAGGTTAATATTGGCTAATTATCCTTAAGATCACCCCGGAAAGTATTTCTACTTGGATCGTCTCTGATAAAGGGGGAGTGTCTGTGTTTAGTATCATATGACCTCATGACCACCATTGCTCAGACTTTGTCAAAAACAACTCTAGAATTGCAGTGTTTGAACATCAGACAGGTCTAGTGCATAGACAAAAATGCACCAGAAATCAACAAAGCAGCACCACCTTGCTACACACTACTACACCTTTTATCAAGGACAGTGCAGCTGCTCAGTGACGAGAAACACGAAAGCTTTCTGTCCTTCACAGTCCTCATTCATTTCCACCAAAAATGTGCTACACCTGCTGTGACCAGAGTCTCTCTTGTATTCATGAGAGCTACGATGGGATTAGCAGCAGAGAGGGAGTCCTGCCATGTTTCAATCCCTGCCCTGCTGTTTTCCTCGCACCCCCCACCCCAGCCCAGCTCACTCCCCCTGCCAACAGGATCAGAACAGTAATATGAGCAGTGGGAGAAGACTCAGCATGCAACTCTGTTTGACTAAGGCTGAATTGGGGGATTTGCATCTAATCTAATTATTAGACACATCAGGACAGCTAAATACTACTGTGGTGTGATCCACACCGAGCCATTACAAGTCCGGTCACCTCTGTGACTGATGAGGTTCAAAATGCGTGCAGGTTGGTGGCGTGAGGAAAACGACCCCAACCTTATGGTGGTTCAATTACACAAACACAAGTGTTGGCTAATTCAATTTGTTCTTTAATGTGCCGGTATTGGCTGCAAAATGGAGCAGAGCAAATTGATGAAAAAGGAAAACACTTTGAGCACAAAAGGCTGGAAATGTGTTATGACTAAAACAACTTCAACATCTTGCATTCTGAGTTAAAATCAAACAGACAGGATTTATCAAGAACATAACATGCAGGAATGAGTTAAATTCTATACCTATTTGTTTTGCTGCTTGCAGAACGTTTTTCAGCTCTTGAGAAGCTGCCTGTTGCTCCTTCTTCTCCTGGTGTTGTGTGAAGAACTGCCCAACTTTTGGCCATGTCAGGCCCTCTCTGGCAAACAGTTCCTGCCTCTTCAGACGCTTGGCCTACAAAAGAGAACATTACATACATGATGAGTTACACATATTTAGAGATGTTTTGACAAATTCTTTTAAAATGCAAACCATGCAGACCTACATATCAAAATGAAACATTATTATATAGGTACAAATAAACACCTATTTAAATATGTTAGGAGTTTAGGTAATAAAGGAAGCAAAGTCTGTTGGCACCATGCCATTTTATCAGCACTTTGGTTCTTTCTACAACTTTTGTGTTACAGAGCAAGCTTAGAATAAAAATCTTATTTTCTTTTGCCTAAAAAAGCAGCTCAGCTGCTTTAAGGATTTAAATTCAGAGCCGAAAAGGTGATTTAAGCTGATCTGAAGCACAATCTGCCACGTCCTAAAAAGCTAAATAAAAGCAAAGTAAGGAGACAGATTAAGGAGAAACAGAAGGGAGGGACTGAAAAAAAGAGAGCCTGTCAGGCACGAGCACATGAATAACATAGAGGACTAGGTTAATAGAGGTACATGCCCAAGGACATCACAGTGTAAGAGTCCTCCTCTTGGCAACTGGTTTGTGGACACTTTCTGACACCCGGTTGGCCATGATCTTAACACTTCCATATCCACTGTTTTTTCTGCCTTGCATCTGATCATTAACAGTGACTAATACCATTTATTTGATTTCTTTTAAACAAGACATTAAAAGTCTTCTGTTAAAGTGAAATTCCATGATTTGCTTTAGGCTGGCTTCTTTTTGTTTAACATGTAAACTGCCTTCTGTTCATTCATCAGTAGTTCTTTAGCCTACATTTTGGCTAGATATAAGATATAAGGCTACAACTTTGGCTCTACAAACCTGACTATTTTGTGTACCTATTTTCACTTCAAAACCAATACAAAGTTACAAAATTATACCAACATTTCATGTGTTCACCTACAATGGAACTGGAACTGGAAATGTTTTCATATTAATATTTTCATCTCTAATCCAAACTTCTTGAATATACATTTTGAAAACACTCTTGACTATTCCACCAATCATCATAAATATCCAGTAATCAATACATAAAGCCTGGGCCACCACACTATAACAAATAGCAGATGTGAAATGAGTAACGGAGAGTTAGACACCTTTCTCATAAACTAGAAAGATTTGTCCTGAAAATAAGTTGGAGACGGTGTGCCTTGCCTTCAAATCATAAAGCTCGAGTGTGAAGTCTTCCTGCTTGCTGACCGTAGAGAAAGAGCGCAATGCACCAGTGAGCCGAGGAGGAGACATAGCTCTGCCACTTCAGTCGACCATCAGCGGCAGGATCTGCTCATGCAGGAAAAAGTGCCTGTTAGAGAAGAACAGCGCTGCTGAATCATAACAGTGATGGGTGCTTCACAGAATAGGATTTGTCTTCGGCCATGAGCTAGCCTACCTCTTGGCAAACAACTAAATGAAATTCCCAAGTTACATTCAGGAGTTTTTTTTTTTCTTTTCATAACTTCTCTCTATTCACATACACCTGCTGTAAAATAAAAAATATGTAAATATGTATGCTTAATAAAAATTAATCATAGTGGTACAAAGCTTCTTATGAATAGGTATGAGTGCTGACAGGAAAGACAGAAAAGAGAATGAAAGAAAAAAATGTTCCCTTGAGCTTTGATTTACAACTGGCCACGACTTAGCTATGAAGAGATCATTTGATTGGACAGAGGGATTAATATATATATATATAAAATTAAGCCACCGAGCTTGCATATTTTAAGCTGCTAATGCCCAGTTTGAGTGTCCATTCATACCTTTTGAAGTTTGGAAGCTGACATGAATGGACACTCAAAATGTAGCCTCTTTCTACCAGGTATTCTGACATAGTGTTCACATACCTTTCCACATGCAATGCAGAATTCCTACAATAAGTATGAATGGATACTCAAACTGGGCATTAGCAGCTAAAACCATGACAAAATGTGCAATATTGGTGGCTTAACAGCCCAACTTCATTATTATTTCAATGACTTCAGTTTTCTTATTTTCCAGTTTTTTTCCCTTGACAGGAAAACTAGTCTATATATTTCCAGGTTTTCAAGGACACATGGGAACCCTTATTTATTAAGACTATTGTTGAGTGGCTGCCTTATAAAATTGACTAAATATGGACTCAAAGTGTATGACATATGACTGGAATTAATTTTCCACAGTTTGCAATTTTTAAGACGTTGAAAGACATATTTTACAGGAGCTGTTCGACTCCTAAAATTATTAGTTGTTTGTTGCGGCATTGTTACTGCAATATTTACAAACAATTCAAATTAACAAAAAAATCTAAAAGTTCTTTATGTCACTGTTTACCAGCTGCTGCTACATAAACAAAATGTAAGAGAGACATTTACTCATGTCTCTCTAAGAGGGAGTAAGAGTTGAATGCCATTATCTGGCTAGCAGTGCTTTCCAAAACTGAAAAAGTCAATAACAGAGGTTCAAAAGATTACATTTTGACTATTATTTCTACTTTTTAATATGTCAGTACACAGTTAATCTAAATTAGTAAAGTGGGTGAGTAAAAGAAAGTCTAAAAAAATGCTTTACTCTGAAGTCTATTTGACTTGTGTAGAGAAATTAATTATCAGGCTTTGCCTGGGGACCTACATGTTGACTTATTTTTCTTACAATAAGAGAAACTGGGCCACAATGTAGGTTGTAGTTTGGCCTAACATACTTTCACTGATTCAACCTAAAACACAGAAGATGAACAAAATAATGGAGGCACTTAAGTAACTGAAACACAATTCCAAATGCCACTAAACGTGATTTATATTTGGCTGAACACCAATTAGCAGTATGGGTCACCTATAAAAGAGATCTAACCTCAGCATTTTTACCTGTGAGTTTCAAAAGCAACATGAGACAATAATCAGCTTTCTTAAGAGGCAAAATAGTGTCCAAACCACATCAGTCACAAAAACTGCAAAAAGAACAATAACTAAAACAGTAACACATGCAAACAGTAAACAAACCACATCGGTAAAAAGAAATATTGGTTGCAAATCAAAGCTCAACAAGGACAGACTACTTGCTAAATGCTATAACACTACAGCCACAGAATAATTCAAAAAACTAAATCCATGCCTCTCATCCAGTCTCAACATATGCTGTATGCTGTGAGCTCCATAAAGTTGAAATATATGGCACAACCGCAATTTAGAAATGTCTCATATTCAAGACCAATATACAAATTGGCATAATCTAGTGCAACATCTCCTTATAGACGAACAATTGACAACATGTTATCATTATAGCGATGAACTGTCACAATACGTTGCAAAGCTCATCAGAACTGCTATGACACATTGGTGACAGCAAGCTTCTTCAATACAGAAATCTAAACCAAGTGAAGCCCATTACCTCATTATTCTATTATGTTGTTTATTTCTTACCAACTGTGTGATTTTTACCCGTTGATTAATACCTTGAATAAAAAAAGTTTGTAATCAGTTTTTCAGCAGCTTTTTTTTTTTTCCCAGAATACTTTTTTTTGCTGCTGCCTTGACACTTTGCTCAACCTTGCGTCTTCATTGTTCCTACATGTGGATGTACTTATTTGTGCCTCCATCACAATATAAACATTTAACCAAATGTAATTTTAAACATGACAAATTTTGTTGATTATTTGCAAAAATAAAATGTCATATTTGTATCAAGCCCTTTAACTGTTCTGGCAAAATCCTAATTAGTTATGTTGATATTTTAAGTGCAAGTCAATGTAATTTCTCCTTTCAGCCACATGGAACTCATCCATTATGGATAAATGGTTAAAAGGTTCTTTCAGAAGGAAAGAGCCTGAGGCTTGGCCATCTACAAGTTAAGCAGCCATGTATATCAGACTGAGAAAACCAAGCATAAACCAAAAGATATGGTGCAAACATACACTCTCACTCTCAGTGCTAAACAAGCTCGAGTGGTTTCACAAACACCAGCAAATAATTTTATTAAATACCATTTAAAATATTACAAATATTGTTGATTGTTGTCAAAAGTAAAACATTATATCACCAAAATCAAAGCATAACATTATACTGGCAAAGACTTTCATTATAGATTATAACAGCTGTGTTTGCACAACTGAATGTCTGTGTCAGCAATGGGAACACCTTAAAATATCTCAATTCCCTAATAAGAAATGGTCTCAGGATACTTTTGGACATGTAGTGTATCTGAACTGCACCTATGTGGGAAGTTCTGGATCACAGAGTACAGTAAGATTTTTTTTTTTCCTTAAAGAAATATAGGCACTTTTTCTTGAAAGGTGGTCCAGTATCCCACTAAACACAGTTAAGCTCTTGCATGACAGCATTCCAAGAAGGACTGATGCTGTTTTCTAAAGGCATATCACGGCTTCAAAGTAACAAGAAAAGGTGAAGGATGACCGCAAAACCACGAAGAGACAGCTTCGAAAAACACCATTGCTGACAAACTTGACTAATATCGGCAAATCGCTGAACAAGTTTTACTCCTCTCAACGGCAATGTAGTCCAACATCACAGTTAGTTAAGCTAACATCCCAAATAATATTAGCTTAGCTAGCTGTTAGCGTGCAGTCTCTAAGACACCCAACACAAAACCAAACTGTCATTATACGATATCATAATTAATCCATTAGCTTAGTAAGTTACTAATATTTGACGTAATTAAAATTACTACGAACTCTGTTACACTTTCGCTTCAGTTCAGAGACTCAACTGCTAAGCTAACTAAGCTAGTCTGGAGAGCGGCCTCAAAGGCAGCGAGAACAGTTAGCCGAACAGCCAGACTGGCTACCTTTACGCTTTACTCACGTTAGAGTTTTACAACGTAAACGGACTTCGACACTGGAAAGGCTGAGACACACAGACACTAAGTTAGCTGGTTAGCTAAGTTAGCTGACTTTGAAGAAATAGTTATGTTACATGGCAAAGTGCTTAAATTACGTGTCAGCGTATTTTTGTAACTTCACATGACCTCCTGTCCGTTTTCAACAAAAGGTTAAATAAAGTAGTTATAAAGGTGTAAAGGTCTAGTGACCACTCACACCTCAGAGTCTCAGCTCTCAGCCGCTCCACTGTACAGCCGGGCTCAGCAGATGTGTCAACTAGCCAACGCTCTGCACGCTCCGTGCCGGCATGACACGCAAGGTTGTGTGGGTATTGTAGTTTATTAATGTGATGAACTGGCTCGCTTCAAATAGCCATTCTAGGTTAAAATGACTACAATATCCATACAACATATAACGTATGCGGAAAAGCTCGAGAAACTAGCAAGTCAGAAGTAATCGTTCATGAAAAGCGCTTGGAACAATTCCGAGTAATCGATATGTGATTCTTGAATGCGGTATCATTTTTCTTAAAACATAAATATCCCTGTATTTAGATTTCCAACATGTACTAAAATGCGTATATATTGTTCACACGATGTTGTATATTTCAGTCTGAGTCTCAGTATCAGCAGTTACTGGGAGAGGCGTATCTGCTTGTGTGGGTGGGCGTGTTTAAGACTAGTGTTCTGTTTGTTTAACGCACTTTATTAAATATTTATGTTAGAGTGCATTTTTATTTAAGCAGTAAAAATTGCAGTATCAGCAAAATGCACCTTTAAGCATAAAGATGAGTGACATCACTTGACACTGGCAACAAACTTAAACTCATTAAGCTTTTGACCTGTTTTCTCATCAAATACGCAATTTTCAGGAACACACAGGAAACTTCAGCCAAGGTTTAAATGGGCGCTCCACCCAAAAATCAAAATTCAGGTACTGCTAAATCTGTGATGAACATTCCTGTTTGCATCCTACAACGGCGCCGTAGTAGTATCTAGAGCAAGACTTTCTGGTTTCTAAGCTGGCTATAAATAAGGTAACATGGCTAATGTATTACTAGGAAGCTAATTGTTCCATCTGTATTTATTTGCCTATATTCTGGTGGATACACTAGCAGTCAGGATTTCTTTATTGCCATGTGGAGGGGTGCTGATTCTCAATGGTTGCATTAAGTATTTGCATAATGCGTATGCTCTGTATTGTATTGAAAGAACCCTAAACATGAAAACACAAAATCATGAATTCTGTCAAAATGATGAGACTGGGGGATACAATGTTGCTCTACAGAATATTATATACTACAACAAATATTAAATGCTAGTTTTAGGCCAGAATTCTTCTAACTCTTTGTACAAAGTGAAAAGCACAGCATACAACACAACATATGACAAAGCACAACAGTCAGACAGAGGTTTACAGTCTGTTACTGTGTCTACAATTACTACACACTACATTATTTTATTGACTTGAATGCAAACAAAATAACAGGATATCAGAACATGCCCCCAACACACCATGAAACGGGCCAGACCTGCAAAATTTAGGCAACATTAAAACCGGACATAATAATGTTTAGATAATGACTCTTTCCCTCTGAAGATATGATGAAATGACTGGTCTAAATCAGAATTTAACGTCTAAATCAAACCAAATCCTTTCTCTGTTCCCAATACATATCTGATCCTTTCTTTCATGTCTAAACGTCAAGTAATCACATCTAACCAGATCTTTTCAATTCTGATTTAGACCACATTCATCTGCCCACGCAGTCACTCTACAGCCTACAGCGTGTCTAAACCCATGAATCTCATCAGGTATGCTAGAAAAATCTGTTTTAAGCATTTTAAATGTAGCTTCAGACTTCGATTGGAACTACGGTTAGAATAAGACTCATGATGTTCCAAACACAATAGAGCTATATCAAAGGTTTTAAGCTCACACATTGCACAGTCATTTTGCACAGCACATCCGTGAACAAATGCATTGGAATATTTTGAGTACATGCTGATCCCACTATGAGCTATGTGAATAAATAAGCTTTTGTTTCTCTGTAATTCAAGGATTTCACAACTGGTTTAAGTCATATTTAGACTAGAAATCTGTTCTGTTTTTTTTTTTGTTTGGTTTTTTTTTTTTCCCAAAATGTGTTTTAGCTTTCTCTGAAGAAACAGACTGTAGTCCTCTCATATGTTGTGAGTGAACATGTCAAGTTCAAATACGTTTTCAGCAGTTTCCATCTTTACTCATCAGATTAGTCA
>JAILXH010200697.1:8388-20869 GCA_023558415.1 Piaractus mesopotamicus | reverse complement strand
ATATATATATATATATATATATATATATACACACACACACACACACACACACACACACACATACATATATATATATGTATATGTATATGTATATGTATATACACACACACATACATACATACATACACACACATGCACACAAAAATACAAATATACATAGACATAGATTTATAGATGCACCAATACCAAATTTACCTCCTATTGTACATTGGTGTCACTATACCCAAATTCCTGTTCTGTCATTGGACTGTCGCCTACCACACTGACTCAAGGCTGCTGACCTGGAAGAGGTGACTCTGCTAGAGCTGGAGTCTGGCAGCACCAGTGAAGAACAATGCCATTTTGGGGAGGGGGGCTGTGAGAAACACTGACCAAAGCCACTCAGCAAACTGCTGGGGGTCTCTCTGTTGGTGTAGGCAGGGGTACAACAGAGGATGTTGAATGAAGTTAGAGATGCATCGTCATGCTTTTTCCAAAAACAAGGAACGTGTTTTCCTTACTTAGGATACATAAGATGTGTTAACATGGATGATCTTTGGTCCTGACCGTATAATCAGAGCCCTTTAACACTGAGTGTGTAACCAGCCTTATACAATATTTGTATTTTTGCAGAATACACCAGTCACTTTAAAATGTTACAGTGAAATCACTTCATTTTCTCAGTTTTAAATTTGCCATTTGTGCCAATATACAGTTTTTTTTAATAGAAGTGGTGCAGCATGGGGAGTAAACCAGGAAATGCGTACAAAATTTTTGTTTTTATCTGTGGCTAGTTTAACCAGGTTTTGATGAAAGCTAGCTCAAATGCAAATACTGCCAATCAAAATTTCACACTGCAGGCATTTAAACCACTTGTTTATTTCTGAAAACGTGCCTCGCTACTGGACGTGTCAGTTTACAGCACTTTGACGAAAGTAGTGCAAATCACAATATAAAAGATCATAACTGGATTTGCCTTAATATAGCAAAATACCCAATCCATTGAAATTAGATCAGTTTGGCAGTTAGAAGGGGTAGTTAAGCCAAACCGAGCCAGCAATGTGCCAATGGAGGTCATATGCTTTTGTAAAAAATGAGCTATAGAAACAGAGGGGTTGTGCTGAACTGGGAGAAAAAGGGTTAACTATAGCCCATTATACTGCGCTAGCCTGGAGGGGCGAGTTGTGAAAGACTAGGCTACACTGTGGTGGGGTGGGGGCAAGTTTTACTGAATTTGGGAGGGTGGCAGGCAGTGTTGGGGTGCAGCATTCTCTGTCTGAGATGGACCTTCACTCTCTCCACTCCGTGACCCCCTCCATCTGTCACTAGCACAGCTCAGTCTGTCACCATGGCAACGGGGTCATCCAGCATTATCATAGTATACTTTGCCTT
This sequence comes from Piaractus mesopotamicus, assembly GCA_023558415.1. Lineage (NCBI taxonomy): Eukaryota > Metazoa > Chordata > Actinopteri > Characiformes > Serrasalmidae > Piaractus > Piaractus mesopotamicus. Next base: position 19,498 of record JAILXH010200697.1, on the reverse strand, counting down.
GCACATATCTGTCCTACGTGTCAAGCAACGCATTTAGCAGCTGAAAGTACATGGAAGGTTTTCAGACCTTGGGCACATTCACCATCTTCTGGGGGAGGACATTATCTGCATCAGCATAAATGCAGCTGAAGGTACTCTCAAGGCTTTATGGGCTCCAAAAGCCATTAATATGTCATGGTGAGTGACCAGGAAGCCCTTCGCCTCTACAGGCCGACTGATTAGCATGGGATACACAGAGGGCAGCGTAAGAAGGGGGAGGACACTGGGATTAGGTCAAGCCCAACTCCCACATGCTGGATCATCTGTAGAGGTTATATGTACACATGCATACGTACATACATACACATATATACACACACACACACGTGTATCATCTCTTTTGTAACATATTTCCAGTGCAAGGAGGAGCGCACATTAACGTAACAAGATTTTAAACAATACTATAACTATTACTTATAACATTTGTTATGTGATGTTCACACAATATAAAAAGCAACTGGTGCTTCAAAAACAGTGAAAGCAGGAGTAGTTAGATTACTGCTAATCAGCTGCTTTCATTTTCTATAGTAGAGACAAGGCCTTGTGTCCATGGTGAGCAGCTCCATCTTCACCCAGGTTAAACCAAGTGTTCACAATGTTGCTGCAAACCTCTGCTAGAATGAGGCAAATAAAGTAGGACTAAAGTAGGCCCTAGTTTAGTAAGGCTATCTCGCAACATCCTGCAAATATCCCCACCTAATGTTTATTATTGTATCATCTGGCACCATTGAGTAAGCCTAGAAATACTGCAAGAGAATCTGTATTGAAAGCTGCCAAAAGATGATCCCAGGGGCCTTACTAGAACAGGCTCAGCTAAAACTTTATTTTGCAACATTCTGGGGTCAGTACGAGTTCTTCTGGAGATGTGCAGGGGATGTTACTTTGCCAGGGGGGTCGTCATCCCCAGGACAATTGGATCATAGTGGCCTCAGTAACTCAATGCCAGAGCTACTGTTTTCGAGAACGGCCTGTGTAATGTTGCACTGTGAATCAATGTTATGTTCTCTCCCTCTGCACACAGGCTCATATGCACAAGCTCACACAAAAACACCCGAGTGTCTGCAGCGCCTGCACGTCCCATGGGACATGTTACAGTGACACTAGAGTACGGAGCGCTGAGCAAGACAGCTGGGAAATGGCGCCAAAGGGGACGCATGGTCTTCCTGTGGTCCACTGTCATTCACGCATAAGCACACAACCCCTACCACACTCTCGATTTACTTCAATCTCACATAACAACCAAATCAGAATCAGGAAATTTTTAAGCAGCACACTCTTAGAAGTAAAGGTGAATATGTTGGAGTAATGCCATAACATAATCACCGTCGGCTTCCTAAAGAACCTTTCTGTGGATGGTTCTTTAAAAGGGCCCATTTCCTACATTTTTCTTGCATTTTTTCTCTGAGGTTCACAAATGATTCATTTGTACCTCATTCGAAAAGCCTCATTTTGGGCTGACACACTTCTCATGACTTCGATGTGAAAGGGTGGATATATGTAAATGCATTATTTTTTCACATCACAAAATCAATAAAAAAAAAATCAAAATGGGTTGTTTTTGCAGCCTCCATTTGTGGACTGCATGGACTGGGGAGGGAACGTCACATTTTGAAGCTTTAACAAAGATTATATAGAAGTCCAAACGTATTTAAAAAAAAAAAGGAGGAAAGTTTGGTTTTGCATGGTACACAGAGAGTGTGAGAGTACAGCTCTTATAGGCATCTTAGGTTATGCCTAATGCTGATTTGTAAACACTTGAATATTTTGCAGCAAAGGCTACATACTGGTGAAATCTGCCGCTCTTCCGCCATTTCTCTCCACACACAAACATGGTCTCGTTCCCGAGGTGCTAAGTACCAGCGAGGGGGGAAGACACCTGTCACTCTACGAGCTCCTGGTGGGGGGGCTCGTTTCCCCTCCCCTCCACACAAGGGATTAAATGTACAGGCTGTTGGCTGTTTGCATAGGACCAACCCAACAGATGTCTGCTTCAAATCTGACAGCATGCACTCCACATTCAGTACATTAAGCCAGCCACAAGCCACAGACATTACTCATAATCTTTCATCACTAATACACCAAATACCTTCTCATGCACAATTTAGGATTCTAACAGAACGTCTTCTACAAGTGTATCAGTCTAATCAGTGAACACCAGAAAAAAGTGCAAACCTACACTCTCAAATGTTTGTAAGCATGCTGATGCATATTTTCAAAAAAGACTAAAGCACACTTCATGATATATCTGTTCACAAAAATGAAGTATTTTAAATTGTGAACAGTATGTGAATTATAACAGTAACACCCTGATTTTATCAGACTTCATTTAGGCTAAATATGGCCAAGATGCTATGTCGACTAGCTCATATGTTGCCTGATTATTTAAAGTCACTATGAATCAGAAGGCACTACACATTTTTCTTCTGTATTTCAGCATAAAACAAGGTGTCAGGGAGGGTCTCTGAGCTAGCTGAGCGCTTTCACTCTATGACAGTTGTGAGAACATTATTTTTCCCCATAGGGATGTAATCAATAAGATGTTTTAGAGGCACCTTGACAGAGGATTACGTGAAAAGACGTTAACAAGGTCAACTTTGATTTCACACTTTAAATTCTTATGTTTAAGTCACACTTCATTGGTGTATTATTATAGAGAATAGATAACAGACTGTAAAAGACTGAAAATTCACAATGCAATATTGAATCCCTAAAGAGTTTCTAAGTCTAAATGGCTGGTTATGCCAAAAAAAATCCATAAGCAAACTAAACAAGATTGGGTTCAGTTGGAACAGGGCTATTTTGGGTAAGCTAGTGAGCTCTAGGAGCAATGATGGACATGGAACCCATAATGATTTATTTTCACCATCAACCCCCAACACTGACCACAAGCACAGTAACCTTAAATGGGGTAAAAAGTTACTAAGCTTTAATGGGCTCTCCCCCAATCTGTAAATCCCCCTTAGCCAAAATGATGAAACAAAATGGCTTTAACCCTTATAGTATCCAGTAACAGTCCTAGTTTAGCAAAATCCATATTAGCAAACCAGGTATAAAACCCGGAGGTCAGTTTTTGTTCAGCATGAAATGTCAGTGAATTTACAGCTCATTCGTCACAAAATCTCCCTACAGAAGTAAGACAGGCTACGAAACAGGAGTAACACCTTTGTTCTACAGGAATGTTACAGTAAATTCAGACAATGACTACTATAGTTTACTACAGGACACCACACAAATATTACAGAATACTATAAGACAGTAACATGAATATTAAGCAAAACCGACATATTACAAAACACTAAAGAAATCTTGTCAGAGTACTGCATTGTTTTTATTGCCCTGAATAACAACAGAGGAAAATGCACGAATATGCAACATAACTCTCTCAGCCTTAGAATTTGTAAAGGCAAAACATAGCTGCAAATTCAGTTTTAATCTAGTCAACAACAGGCCAAGTCATGTCCACACGGACCCTACAAAATGAGCGGAAATGTGCAAACTGCAAGCTGACAGAGCAACGCCCGGCTCAGAGCAGCAGCAGCAGCTCAGCCAGCTCTCTGTACAGAGCAACCATAAACACAGCCAACTGCCGAACGGTATAAACACACGGAGATAGCCAGAAACACATCCCGGTAACAGTGGCTGTATTTCTTACCATGAGCGGTGCTGTAGCTCTGGAAAAATGTACATATAGGTTAACTAACGTTAAACGCTTTCGCTTTAAGCGACTTAATCAGAGTTGCTTAACGTTAGTTAGCTAACTAGGAGCTATTAAACATAAGCCCTCGGGTAGTCGCTTAACCACCCTTTAGACTCTACTGAAAGCTTTTTTCACTTTCGGAATTGCACATTTGGCAACACATTAAAAGCATTAAAAAAAAAAAAAAAGATATATATTTCTGTTACACCCATCTTGCTAGTTTGCTATCTATCAGGTGCAGCGCGTCCAAGTTAACGACACTGTTGTTGTGTTCATAAAACCGTGGCTCTGTAAATCCTACCAAACTCGAGCGATTATGTTCAGTTAGCGAGCTGGCGGGTGTTGTTTCTCGTTCCGTCTGGGTTAAACGAGGTTTGTTTTGGTCTTCAACGTCAGTTCACAGAGTAATTTGAAACTCAGTTGCACTCAGAGTCCAAGTTTGTGATATGGCCGCAGCTAAGTTAACTTAGCCGTCCGTCCGAGCAGCGCTTTAAACGAACAACCGAATCGAGCATTAACTTCACTCAGCCTGCGAATATTCACATCCCACAGCGGCTCGCCGCAAAACACACCCACCTGCACCGTACGGGAGGTCCAAACCGTGCACTCGACTTGAAAGATCCCGAAAATGAAGCGCAGAACCGCAAAAAGACAACTTTAAGTAGAAAAACCCCTCTCCGCTGTCTGCCCCTCTCGGCCCTCTGCTCCACTTCCTGAGAACCTAACTCTGCACACAAGCTTGGCGGTGGCAGGCAGCTCTCCTCTCTGATTGGCCGAGCCCGCGCGTGACGCGAGTCGCTAAATACAAGCCGATTGGCTGCTTCCTCAACGAGACGTAAAAACGTGCAAACTGCATGACAGCACAAAGGCGTCGCGTGCTAGACAGCTAGTAAATAAAGTAAATGAGTGTAAAATATGAAACTTAATTAACCTTTAACTTCATCTCAAAACCGAGCAAACTGAAAATAAAACAAACTTAAAATAAGGCAGCTGAATAAAAAAGCAACTTGATTAAAAATAACTTCAAAGAACGTTTAAAACAACATTTTTTTTTTTTTTTTTTACCTAAAAAAAACCTATTTGTAACTGAAAAATTGAGGTAAATTATAAAATTCTTGGGATAAAGAAGAGCTGCTGCTTTATTTGGGCTTGCAGAGGTGAATTGCTGTAACATATGGTAAGCCATCACTGTAGGGATATTAATAATGCTTTTTAAGTACAGGAGCGTGCAGTAATTTTACCACAGGAGAGGAAGCAAGAAATAAGTCAAGTCAAAGTTTATTTATATAGCGCTTTTTACAACAGGTGCTGTTACAAAGCAGCTTTACAGAAAAATCCGTGGCCAAGCCCCCATGAGTAAGCCAGTGGCGACAGTGGCAAGGAAAAACTCCCTAAGAGCAAGAGGAAGAAATCTTGAGAGGAACCAAGACTCAAAAATGGGAGCCCATCCTCCTCTGGTCGACACCAGATAGCAAACAGCATTAGTATAAAATATTAGAATACAAAACAGGAAAAAACAGGTAGAGCAATGGTTAATTAGATAAATAGGATACAGTACAAATTGCTTCCTGTGTATATCTATACACACACACACACACACACACACACACACCGACTAACCGTTTCATTAAGTACAGCTAAACTTACCATAAAGGTGCACTTTGTAGTTCTACAATTACAGACTGTAGTCCATCTGTTTCTCTGCATACTTTCTTAGCGCCTTTTACACTGTTCTTCTGTGGAAGGCTGGACCCCACAGGACCACCACAGAGCAGGTATTATTTGGGTGGTGGATCATTCTCAGCACTGCAGTGGCACTGACTTGGTGGTGTGTTAGTGTGTGCTGTCCTGTTATGAGTGGATCAGATACTGCAGTTCTGCTGGGGTTTTTAACACTGTCCATTCTATTAGACACATCTATCTTGTTGGTCCACCTTGTAGATGTAAAGTCAGAGACAGTAGCTCAACTGCACAGTTTGTGTTAGTCATCCTCTGGTCCTTCCTCTGTGGTCACAGGATGCTGCCCACAAGATGCTGTTAGCTGGATATCTTGAGTTGGTGGACTATTCTCAGTCCAGTAGTGACACTGAGGTGTTTAAAAACTCCAGTAGCATAATTTTACCGAGTCAGTGTTAACTAAGTGTTGGATGATAACTACAAATAATACTGCGTTTTCCTCTGAGGAGAGGTTTGGAAATACTTAAATAACCACATTGACATATGTAAAATCACTACTGTTTTTATTAATGTTATTTGTATGTATTATAATATTCTTTTTTTTTTTGAGAAAATAAGTGCCTAAAGCTTTTCTAAATATATTTTGTCAGGTGGCTAAAACTTTTGCAGAGTATATATATGAACGTATGAATACATACTGTGTACCAGGTGTATAGCATATAATGCAGTATTTCTAAAGCTCTTCTAACACCAGCAAAAACGGTAACTCAACATTTAGCAGAATACTAAAAGTTTAGGCCTAAATAGGAGCAGATTGGTACATTGATAAGCACTTTGCAAGAGAAACCACAGGGACCTTAGGGCACACCTGCTCTTTATGTGTGTTAGTATAAGGGGTAAACGCTCCATTTCACTCTTTATATTCAGCAACAAACATTCTGCTACAGTGCTAAACACTGTACCTCTCCATATGAGACAAAAGGCATATTAGGTATATGTTAATCATTCTGAAACAATGTTACATAAAAGAGGTGATACAAGGACAGATTTAGCAACCCTAAAGTCTGCTTTAATCATTTTTAATTTCATTAATAATCACATTATTTTCACAATGCATCCACAATAATGCACATGCACACTGCCCATGGGTTGATTAAAAGGGAACTACATAAGAATGCATATACACTTACTAAGCACTTTGTTATTTCTTCCACATTTATTGGCCATTTGATCAGCTCCACTTATCATATAGATGCACTTTGCAGTTCTACAATTACAGACTGTAGACCATCTGTTTCTCTGTATACCTTGTTATCTTTCCTTTACTCCGTTCATCAATGGTAAGGACCACCACCTAGCAGTTATTATTTGTGTGTGATGCGCTGGTATGAGTGGATCTCAGTGTCCACCTTGTAGATGTAAAGTTAGAGACAATATCATCTGTTCCTTTTAGTCATCCTCTAGGCCTTCAGTGGTCACAGGACACTGTCCACAGGATGCTCTTGGCTGGATATTTTTAGTTGGTGGGCTATTCTCAGCCCAGCAGTAACACTGAGGTGTTCAAAAACTCCAACAGCATAGTGTCACTGAGTCAGTGTGAACCAAGTGTTGGATGATAACTACAAATAATACTGGGTTTTCCTCTGAGGAGACATTTGGAATACACACACACACACACACATATATATATATATATATATATAGAGAGAGAGAGAGAGAGAGAGAGAGAGCATTAAGTCAGATTGCTTTGGATAAGCAGCGTTCGAATATAAGACAAACGTCTTTCATTTGGCCAAATGCAAATGTGATAGTAGTGAACTTAGCTGAAGTGAAGCTAGTCATTCGCAGCTTCCGATTGGTTTGCTGAACACCTCCCCTGCGGTGTCAGAATCTAGTTCATTTTGCTGGTCCAAGTAGAACATAACCGTAGACAAGAGCTGTGGGGAGCTAGAGGGGCTGCAGCGCCCCTTGTGGCTGAGTGAACTTGTAATGTAGTCACTATTGCAGTTTGCTCTTTATGTAGTTGTAACTGAAGCTGTGTTTTCAAATTCGGAAGAAAGGCTGTTACTTGTAAAACACTTGACTTTCCTAAAAGAAGTGTTATAACATTTTTTTTTCAAGGCGCTTTTACAGACAGAGGTGGTGTACAATATATTTTTGAGGGCCACCTTCTAAGAGGATTTCAGCGGATTTTACGAACTCAAGGCCCGTTTGCTTCATGTTCGTGCTCAAAATGCGTAACTTCGTAGAGGAAACGAGATCATTCAATTATAAGAAACTCCTGCTTTTCTACTCACCGGCTCAGACTTGCACGGTTAATGTATGGTTCCAAAAAGTAAAAGCTTTGCTAAAATGTACACTGTGGTTCTATTAGTTGTAAATCGACTTTCATCCACCAGGTGTCACTGTTGTCGCGTTCAGTTTCAGATTCGGTTGAGCTAAATTACTATTTAAACGTCCCTGAAATATTTCTCAACCTTTCGCTCTTTCTTTTTACTTATACATTATTATCAGTCAAACAATGTGACTGGTTTGTGAACTACTTTGGAAGAAAATGTTGTGAAACTGAGCAAATCCATAATTTCCTAAAGACAACCATGAGACTAAAATTAGTTGTGTGAGCTAATTTAAACACTAAAGCAAATTAATATGTGCAAATGTCTGTTTACTCATCATAATGGAAGCATAAACTGCAGACATGGCTTGCAAAATATGATTTTTATTTCTAAGATTGCAGCTGTGACCTGAGCTGGAATTAAAAGTTCACTTCACACCAAGACACTCTTACATGTTGCACTTACACTGGGCCTATACACCCTGATGAAAGCAAGTCACCTCAACACACCAATAAGTTTCTTTTGCATGAATGTTATTTCACATGGTTGACAAAGTTTTTTTTTTTTTAATTCTAAAAGCATAACTAAATAATATGAGAGGACAGCAATCCTTAAGAAGTGATTTATGATACAGGAATAATTGCTAATAATTTCTTTTTTGTGCAGGGTTTTCACGTTTGCTTTTCTGAGGTTATTCAGGAAGATGAATCACTGGATTTACTTCACACGTCAACAATAACCTGTAACCTGATAAAAAGTACTCCACCCAGCACACGTGCAGTGAACACGTCTGCCATTTAGCTGTTTGATAAGCTCTGTACATGTAATGACCACTTGATATATTTATCCAGAGTTCAGTCTGAACACTGAATGACTAAATCATGCAGATCCGTGTTCATCTTACCAATACATACCTGTAAACTGCTCAAACTGGTTCTACCTTCAGCTTTTACATACCACAGCTTCTTTCAAAGACAGAAAAACAAGTCAACTATACAAGTCCAAGAATATGTTTTAATACAAAAATTGCCAAGCATGAACAAGAAATCTCAATTTGGTTAAGTAAAGATTTTTTTGAAATAAAATTATATTGTCAATGATTTTGCCAATATTTTACACCACACCTGGTTCAGAAAATGGAACAATTATCTGACACTATTCAAATCACACATTTACAAAATAAAAGCATGTCTCTCTGTTAAATAGAAAACTCAGTCCACAACATTCCTTGAACTCAAGTATCTTGAAGCCACTCCTCCCCCTGTTAAAACACATTCCATAGAAAACTCAGTCTCTTTCTGAAGTCACAGTCACAGAAAAATAGAGCATTAAGGCATTAAGGTACCAACAGTTTGTCTTCAAAGACTAATCGCCTGAGAACTGTGCAAGTCCCTGTGTTAGTATCCAGTCATTCCTCAATAGGGTAGCAGACATGGGAGCAGGGCTTCCTTTGAGAGTAAAGCCCCCAGGCAACCAGTTGACCAGTTAGAGCAGCCTTTCGAGACCTGAGTAAGGGCTAGCAGTAGGATTAGCAGTTTCACAAAGGAAGTACAGAATAACAATAAAAAGCCCTACAAGAATGCTAAGAAGAATATGGTACTCCATCAATTACACACTTACTACAACCCAGTAATTTAAATCACACAACTGTCCTGATTTAAGGTGCCATTTTTGAAGTCAACAACATTTACACCATCTCTGGTACACATGGGTTGTTTTCCCAAACAGGGAGATTCTCCATTGAAAGTAAAATATAGTACAGGACTAGGCTAAATCCCTTTTGCAGAAACTCCATATGTCCAAAAATTTATCGGTAACTGCTCTTCTAATGTTGTTGAAGTATTGTTATGTGTATTTGATTACATTCAGCCACAAGAGCATTAGCAGGGTCAGGTACTGATGTTGATTGATGAGTTCTGGATCACTCATCAAGGTTTTTGATAGTACAATTGGTTCATTTTAAGTTAGCCAAATTCAGGGTGTCTGGATACTTTTGAACATGGAATGTACAAAGACTTATGGTTGCCCAGCTTGAACATTATCATCAGTTAACCCATCCATGGATCAGTCCAGAAATATTCACCATTTGCTCAGCTCTTTAAGTGGAACAAGTAAAGGCGCGTTTCTTCTACAACGCTCTCCACCTCAGTCCTTCAGCACAAGTAGCTTAGAACTTTGCCCATTTATATCCACTAATCCTGGAACACTCAGAAGCACTGAGATGTATTATTAATCATTTAGCCATCATGTGAACCTTAGAGCACCTTAAAGAGCTAAGGTAATTTGTTTTGGCACACTCATCTGGACCTCCATGTACTATCAGTGCCCAGTCCTAAAGTGGTGCTAATATTTCACTTACTTCCTCAAAGGAGGGTGTGGAGATAAGAAGGTGTAAATCTGCCTGCTCTTGCTAGGTTGCTGGCTACAGCTGGATGATTTTTAGTCCTAAATGTATTTTATGAATATTCTACTTGTAAATTTATATAGATTCTGTTATATTCAACTTAAGAGTCCACACACTGCCCAACTTGACACAGAAACAAGCTCTTTTCAAGACTGTATATCAGAGGTGTCCAATCATATCCACAAATGAGATCACCTGATCAGCAGTTTGAAGACGAAGACCAACTAATTAAACAAGTGGAATCAAGAGTGCTCCAGCTTGTTTTGAGTGAAAACCTGCAGCCACATCGGCCCTTCGTGGATAAGATAGGACACCCCTGTTGTATATCATCAGTACCACATACCAATAAAAGTCAGAACTAAGGCTAAAAACTTAGATCAGACTGATGACACTCGAAACCAAAGCCATCAGTTTCAGTCCCAACTCTGTGACTCTCTGATATGACTGAACAGACCATTTTCTACAACATCTGAGAACTAATCCACCTAGCTATAATGCTAAAAACACAAACTACATATTAAGCAGCTTTAGATGACAAGTTTGTCTCTGGACACAAAGGTTTTACATGTTTGTTGTCAATACTATAAACCTAAATCCATGTATATGCTGTTCTTGGTTTGTCTTTAAAGAGTGAAAGAAACAGTTTTGTTCTAGATGCCACCAAAGTTTCAGTTTCCCAAAAGCTCCTCAGCATTCCAGCTATCGCAAATATTCAAAATCAGACTTACATTACAACACTTTTGGAAAACCCTTTTGGATGAGGTAAAAATCTGTGAAGTTAGGTTCATTCTTTCCATAAAGCAGTAAGAATCTAAGAGCAATAATTTTCAAAAGTGCAGATCTTGATATACAACATCACTGAGAGAACATCCTTGCCAGGACTTCAGTCAATTTCCCTTTATTTTAGTATATTTAAGGCAATTGTAAAGTAATCAACTATGCGTGTGAAGTAAGAGC
>JAILXH010200629.1:6802-17843 GCA_023558415.1 Piaractus mesopotamicus | reverse complement strand
AAAAAAAAAAAAAAAAGCTAAATTGTCTAGTGGTAAACAAGTGGGTCTTGAGGGGAAAGATTGAGAGCTATCTGCTGAGGTCTGTAGCTATCTGCTATGGTTCAGTGAAAATGAGATATGTAGCTCCATAAATGTAACTCTAGTAAGTAAATGAGTAAAGAGTAAGAATAAACAAAATATACAAAACAAACACTGTTATATCCACATTGAATGACATCATTGATGAACATGAATATTTTTTTTTTGTCATACCAGATTAAACATAGATATTTGAAACTTGTAAAAGAAATTCAGTGTTTTATTTAAAGCTTGAACATTTTTACCTTGTAGCAGTTTTACAGTGACCCCTGATGCCAGTATTTTCCATTTCTAATATCTCACTGATGTTTTGCTTCAGCTATCACTCTTACTCACAGTCAGTGTCATATCTAGGACACCCTCAATGCCCAGTGGCATATCTAGGACATCCTCAATGCCAATTCCCCACAGAATTGGTCCCAAACAATGTGATTGGTTGATTCCTCTGTTGCTACCTAATTATGCTCATGGTTAATCTAAAGTGTAAGGCCTTCTGTTCAGCTCCTGAGGGCCACACCAATAGGAGAGCTCGCTTGGCTGTCTCTACTGAGACACCACAGAGGAAACAAAATCTTAATTTGGCTATTATCCATTGAGTGTTTCAAACATGTAACCCTTTTGATTTCAACAAAAACAAAACAAAGAAATAAGAATAGTGTTCTTATGCTAACAGAGTTTAAATACAAGCATGATTTTATTAAACAAAAATGATATAAAAATTACAGGCAAATATTATTTAGTTCCCAGAAATCATTAGGCCTTCTCTGAAGGCCTAGACAGCCCTAAAAGTTCCACACAGGTTAAAGTATAGTGGACTTACTTTCACGTGACACAACTTGAATGTGCAAGAGTGCTAGCTTGCTTGTAGCATGGATGTAGCATTATTCGTATTTTGACTAATTGCTGACCTTGTGATTCAGAGGATCCAGAGACAGTGTACACAGGACAAAGAGAAATGCACACGGGAAAAAACATGTTGGGTTGGGACTTTGTTAATTACCACAGGGTGTAATGGAGGCGATTTTTAAAAAGGGCGTTCATTTTTCTTAGAGAAAGTCTGCTTGGACTTGAAGTTGGGCAAGATGGTGACTGCAAAATACAGCACAAATTCAGACGTCTATTAGCCCTGTATGGTGTAGTGTAGTGTAATGTTAACTGAGCAGTAGAATGCTAAGGAAGCCTGCATCGTCAATCATAGGCAGAGGAAGATCTCTTTATACACCTTATACTTTATACACTGCCTCAGGGAGATCAACACTGCAAAATCCACCAATTTGCCTCCATTTATAACTAAAGCCCACTTGAACAAAACATGGTGAATGAAGCAAATCAGTGAAATAAGCAATATGCCATGATGCGTGGAAATTGTTCTCTGACGAAAGGGCTTCTTTGATGTTCACTGCAGCAGACCTAACTTCCTGTGCTGATGTATGTGCTTCTGTGCAGCTGTGAGTGAAACCGCCAGGTTAAGGTCTTAGAGGCTTTCTTTAAGAGTAGGCTAATAATTTTACAGGTGAAAAAAAAAAAACAGGTCATTCTCAAACCCAAAAGTGTTTTTTTTCCCTAAAGTGGCACCACACTGCATGCCCTTCATGAGGTTTCTTATTTTATTCTCAGGTGTGTCACACGCATAATTTCCTCTTTTCAGTCAGTAGTTTTATCGTAAGAGGGCTGAGTATTTTTAAAAAATATTTACTTAAAGTATAAATGGTTTCTTGGAGGATGGGCTATGGTTTGGAATGTGCCTAGCAAGGCAGGCTAGGGGCCTGCACACGCTCGCTGGTCTTTACACAGCTCAGGAAACCTGGGGAGGCTAAAAATACAAACGTCTTACCCTTCCACTGGTGGCCATGGTCGGAAACAATGTGCTACTGCACCTGTAATGACAAAACCTGATCCAACACCAACCCTGAGCGCCTCAATGCCGGGCCGAAGCGCTGGATGAAAATATTCACTGTTCCTTCTCGCTGATTTATTTGTTATGCTTCTTAGGCAAACCCACTTGGGGGATTTTTAAATAGTGTTTTAGAAAGATGGTGAAGGTAGGTAGATTCCACATTTGCAAAGCAACTCAATGGATTTGGCCTGTACTCTTGAGAGGGCTGTTCTTGGATAGCAGTAAGAGAGGAATGTAACGACCTGATTGTTAGTTTCAGCTGTTTTTCCACTCAAATGGACCATTAACTTTTAGTAGCACCAAAGAGATGCAGAGCTTGTCTGTTATGTGTTGCTTGCCATACCTGTCTCTGGAGCTTAACGGGGAATTCCACTGATTTTTCATTTTTTCTCGTAATTCAGTCATTAAGATGTAAACAAAGTTATTCAGAGTAGCTTGATGTGAAATGGTTAGCTGTAGAGAAACTTACCAACTCAGATTCGTTACAGTGAAAAAAAGGGTTACAATATCTACAAATATAGTCAATTAATATACTATCCAAAATGCCATTGAACCTACTTGTGTTTGTACAGTATATAATGTTCATAAAAGTAAAAAGTGGTAAATCTGATAATAAAAAGTTTTCATGGGCACTATTTTGCCTTCTAACACCTTGCATGTACCTCCCTGTCCTAAAAGGATTTAAAATGAAATTGAACAACATATTTATAATTTCATGTAATCACTTTCTGTGAGGGAACTTTTAGAGATACTAAACCCTTCATATGTCTGGGTTCCATCACCACCACTGTGAACAACTCTGATTCTGTAATTCTCTCTAGAATGGAGCATTTCACTTCAATGACTGTTTACATGTGAAGGATTTGATTAAAAATTGGAAGAACCCTCTTTTAAAGGAAAATTTTAGGATTTTTTATCCTAATTCATATCTACCACCTCTGTATCAGTCAGCATAGGCAATAATTTTGACACAGTTTTAACTAAAAACTAATTTTCTCAAAATGTGTTTATAAGAAAGGTCTTTGGGCAGCTGCTGAATTTTGAGTAAACATTTGAAATATTTGACTATATAACACCATATATAATGTGAAATATATTACGCAAGTTCAAAACTACAGCCATTGCACTGGTCATAGGATGAGTTCGACATGTGGGAATGTCTTACTAAAGCTGTTCTTATGACCAGTGTGGTGTCCAGAGCAATTTTCGAGGAGTATAGAGTATAGCATAGTGGGGCACAGCTTGAGTGGGTGGTTCTGGTAATGAAATGTCACAGGGCTGGGGTATGTTACCTTCATTTAGGCAACATAATTGTACCATATTCCACTATATTTATTTTTTTAAGTTGACTCCAAACACCTTTATTGCACTCCAAGTATTTTTATTTTATTGTTCTGTTTTAAAACATTAGGTTATGAAAATGTGCAAATATGTACTCTTCCTCTGGGAAGAACTTAGTAGTGAACTTTTGTGGGTACATTTACATTATTTGTACCTTGATGAACAAAAATGCACTTGTAGATTTTTTCTGACAGTGTAGAGTTAAAAGCTGTGTACTTTAAAGCATAACATGTGTACACAGTTGAAACAACATATTGCCAGTAGAATACAACCACTGTCTCGCCTTTCCTAAAAAAGCAATGGATGATACCCATCTATCCAGCATCAACAATGTAAGAACCAACACCAGCTTCAGTAGAGGGGCACCCATGCTGTCCACTCAAATTTTTGTGGCGAGCCCCCCCTGCCCACCCAAAAAAAAACACATTACAGTCCCGCTTCATTTTAAGTGTCTCTAATAAAAGTGTAGTTACATGTTAACAACATATGCAACAACAATGTAACTACTAATGATTCAGTCAATGTTACAGCTGGATTACAAAAGTAGACTTTATGTAATTACGCATACGTATCAACTTCAGTTTTGCTTCGTGTAATTGCATAACTGTGTCTTGATAGTTGTAACAGCCTATTCGCGCTCATATTATTATACAAGCGTAATAACATAAATGTGATTACATTTGCAATCAGACTGAAACAGCAATTGTTTTCAGAAGTCTTTTCCAGTGATTGTTACCTTGTTACACCACAGTTATTCCACAGTAATTATGTAAAACATAAATGTAATGTTATGTAATACATACTTCCTTTAACTGCTGGAAAAGACGTCTGATCTGTAGTGTATCAAAAAGATACACTTGTGTAATTACATGAGGCAAAACTGAAGTTGATACACATGTGTAATTACATAGGCTGTACTGCTGTAATTCATCTGTAACATTGACTAAATCATCAGTAGTTACGTTGTTGTTGCATATGTTATTCATGTGTAACTACACAGTTTTTAAAAACAATATAAAGTGGGACCCATGTCACTGCTATGTTTTGTACAACTTTGCACTAGGGAAAAAAAAAAGGTTCTAGTAGGTTTTAAGGCATCGAGCAAAACCCATGAAAACTTGGTGGAAACATATCACCACAAATTGTTCCCTCTAGAAAACTTGTTCCATTTCTGAAAGAATGGATTACACAGATTTATAGGTTTATTGACAAATATATTCCAATAAAATGTTTCGAATTTTCCATTTTGCTTTTTCCATCATGTTTTTGCGTGGAAACTCAGCAAAATCATTGTCTGTGGTAATCGAGTGTACAATACAGATGTGACAGTTAGAGATTAAGATTGAAATACTGGAATATTTCCATAATCCTTGATCATTGAGAAACTTTATGACACATAGCTGCATTGTGCGATGAGTTATCATTAGTAACATGAAAAGCAGCCTAAGGAAATTTGTAATTTGTTAGCTTCACTGCTAAGTGTTTCTCAATCAGCTACACTGCTTGAACAGCAAATTGTCTGACGATGTGTGTGGGCGCATGAGTAAATCCACCTGAATAACTCATAACCTGAGCAAGCTAAGCTTGTGTAGTAATCAGCTGCATTTAGAGCCTTGAGAAAACACCATTAGAAGAAAATACTTAAATGAAACATCACTTAAAGGACCCAGATCATGGAGAGCCAGAGTTTTCGAAATAAAGGAGTGTGAAGCAATACGTAAACTCTGCCTAAGTTTAAAGACAGAGCATTCACTTAGCAGCCTGTACAGTCCATGTATAGAAACTAAGCTGCAAAAACAGCCCTTTTTTAAATTTTTTTCATTGTTCCTGTGCTTTCCTGAGAACCAACTCATTTGCATATTCCTCTTACTTTGAATGTAAGTTAAAGTAAAAATAAAAAGCAGTTTTGGAGCATTCAAATTGGTCCATTCATCGTGAAACTTTCATATAATGTAAAGGGGAGCTGCTGTGCTGCTGTGACTTTTTTTTTTTGGAACAGCAATGATATTTCCACCTATTCAGCCTACAGCCGTTCAGCTTTACCCATTCATCCTGAAGTTATAAGGAGTTTTTCAGCTCATAATGCTTTTTGAATGATGCACAATACAGTACAGTCCTAAAGGCACAGTAATAAAAACAGCCAGTTTAATTCTAAGGGATAAAGAGTGGTTGAAAAATGCTTACGTAAAAAGTGACTGTTTATAACTGTTCAATAAAAAGCAGGAAAAATTAAAGGCCCTTTAATTCACTATTAGAGAACTAAGCAATAAGTCAAAATGACTATGTTCTCTTTAATTCTTGCACCAAGCAGACAAATGAAAAGCCTGATCATTCTTCTTTGATCTATGAATTAATTCAGAGTAAGACTGGCAGTTGAGATCAATATTCACAGAACACTAGTAACAGTATGACTGTACTTTCAGTATGACGTTTCTCACAATGACGAACCTACTCCGACATTGGCGATGATTCACTGAGGTATTAATCGATTTGAGTAATAATGAAATGTCTGGTGATATTGTTCAGTTTTAAGAGAAAGGAACACATTTTGTTATTTGATTTCTTATTGTTTTGGGTTTTTTCCCCACTTTTTCAAAAGCTTAATTTTCCATCAGCTCTGGGCTGTGAGACTCAGTTAGATGTGGGGATGGAAACCACGTACATGTATTCTGCTGGTTATTTTCAGAATTGAAAACAAGCCCCCGTACGGAACAAAGAGCCCCTGCTTAAGGCGACTGGAAGGTACAAACTAGGTCATAGATGTACTGTAGATCAGAGCGTAGATTACGTAAAGGTCAACAAAGAGGGCAAACAAGACAACTTCGACTCAGCTTAGGTGGAGAAGAAGGGTGCTATCTGATCTGCTGGTCAAAGATTAAGTGGTAAAGTTAGTCACTTATTAAAAATAAAGCATAGTAACCATAAAGATTAAACAAATATAAGGAAGTTTTTTTTTATGAGGATGTTTTAAAGCCAAGTATCAGCTCATAACAGAAATAAAGGCATTAAATGTTATTGATTAACAGCTATTCTCAATATTAACAGAGAGCTTTATGGCATGGTAGATAATAGATGACTTCACGCAATCAAATGTTGGTTGCCTTTTCAAGTCTTAAACTTAAAATTAGACATAGGAATAGGCCCATAGTATATCTATGATCTCACTTTTGTTTCAGTATTTGATTTTAAAAGTGACACCTGCTTGAACAAGTGGAGTGTGAGGAGGAGAAGAGTGTAAACGGAATGAGAAACTAACATTGTCTGAACACATCATTTCTTCCATGGGGGTTCATACAGAAGACTTCCTCACTGTCTCGCCACTCTGTCTAAGTCTGTTTGTTTGTTGAGCATGCTAAGAAATTTTTTTAGTAGTTCTATCTGAAAAAGCAGAAAACATCTATTTGACCAAAAATTACACAGAGGCTTCAACAACTAAATATAATATCTAATTCTTCACTATTTGCCTTCATTACAGCTTTCATTCCTTGGTTTTTGTGAGACGTGCTTTCAGTTTTTCAAAAAAAAAAATCTGCAGGGATATTTTTACACACCTCCAAAGTCCAGTCTTAGAAGTTGGTTGCCTTTTCTGCTTATCACAATCCAAATAATCCCAATATCAAATATAAATGTAACAGCCCATAAAACATTACTCTACATCTCAGTCATCCAGTTTTGGTGTTATAGTGCAAATTGTCTTTGTTTTTGTCTGTTTTTGTCAGTAGCACCTTTTTGACAGCTACACATCCTTTCAGACTTATAGTGTTGAGTTGTCCTCTCAGAGGAAGGATGGACAAAAACACCTGTGGATTTTTTCAGATTTAAAGTAAGAGTGGAGCTTGATTTTCCCCTCTCTCTCGAAGAGGAAGCTGTAAGTGCTGTTTATTTGATGGTGAGAATTTTACTGTCTACCACGTCCACCAGTTTGCTAGGACTCCCACTTTCTCTCTATACCTTTTAATGCATACATATTTTAAAACTGTTTCTTTTCACTTCTTCTCCTTCCACTTTCCTCTCCCTGATGCAAGTGGATTATGTAGTTGTGATCTCTTCAGGAACATCTTCTGAAACATAAATAGCTTGTACGAAATGACTGTTTGGACTGGAAGTTAAATAAATGTGGTGGCCTCTGAGTTCTGTGCAGTACTGTATGGTAGTGTTGTAGTCAAGACCATTAGAGGAGAGTTCGAGTCAAGACTGAGACTTGGAGACATCAAGCCCGTGTTTAAGACCAAGACTGTGTAGCAGTCGAGTCCAAGTCAAGACAAAGGCCTGTGTTATTCTGTTTGAAGGCACTGCTGATATTCTGTAATTATGGAAAAACGTTTAGTGACCAGTTTCCTCAGATGGAGGCATTACACTCGGCTGGTCTTAAGTCCATCTTCCCTGAGACCAAGACAAGACTCAATCAAAAAGATTCTGAACCAAGACCAAGATCGTCAAATTAAAAAGTTTTACAACACTACCATATCACTGCTGTCGGAATAACAACTCAAATTTCCATTTTTCAGTTTTTGACATAATTTGAAAATTAATGTTGCCCTTTATAATGTATGTAAATTTCATCATAAACAGATCAAAAGAAATGGCCCAGACAGACATGAAAAAAAGTCTGGTTACATTGACTTACATTAAAAGTAAAGTATGTTTTTTCCTTCTCCTGTAAAGTTTCCATTTTGGAGATTTTGTTCCGACAGCAGTGATAAGGTAATATTCTTTGTTTTTTTTAGAGAACATGCATTTTTGTCGCTTGATTTCCCATTGTTTTCCTAAATGTTTTGTTTCAGGGATGCTAGAATCTCTTACAACACTGACAATATGATCACCCTACTGTATTACATGTGTTAAGACAACATACAGTGAATATACTACTTTGACCAGATTCAATTTCCTACGTATAATAACAATATTTCCCTCAGACCGCTACATGGAAATAAAAAACTGCTGACTGAGATCTTATTCACATTTCTTATGGGATTTAGTATATCTTTGTATCCTCTGTTATGTGGCAGATCCTACAGTTTTACATAGCAAGTGAAATACACTAGGAATGTGGGCCAGAGCCCAAAGCCACATTTTCCATCTGCACATTCCCCTCAGCCAAAAGGAAATAGCAGGAAAACTGGCACAATGAGTATGCTTGATTCTTTTGGAAATGAACATTCACACAAGAAAGATTTTTTTAAGGTTGCAAATGCAGTAAAATATCAATCTACATCTATCTCAATGTCTATCTATATGATCAGGATATGATAAAGGTATGTAAGGTATGTATTATAGGGCCCCTATAATATGAATTCGGTGTTTTGAAATAAAAGTAAATGTAAACATTGCAAAAGTTTCAAATCGTACCTTTCACTCAGGACTGCTTTTTTAACGAGGCACAGTCTAGGGCAGCCAATCAAACACTGTTACAAATAAAGGTTCTGTGCAGGTACATTTTTCATTCATCAAGGTACAAACAATGTAAATGTTCCCTCAAAGGTACAGCATTGGTTTTAATGCACAATTGTACAATTAACTAATTTATTTCATTTCAGTTTTTTTACTTTTTCATAACCTAATGTTTTAAAACAGAACAATAAAATAAAAAGGCTGTGTGGAGTCAATACAACTTAGAAAATATAATTTCAGTGGATTATGGTAAAATTATGTTCCCTGACTAAAGGTACTGAGATGTACCTTTAGGGTTCTGCCCCAGTGACAGTTTACTACCTTTTTTTCTGAGAGTGAAGCATAGGTCATTTGCATATCTTTACAAAACCTTTTGTCTTTTCAGTCTAAGTCAATGTAACAAGATTTTATTTTAAGTTGTTCTGGCCATTTCTATTTGTCTATTCATTGTGAAATTTTGACACTGTGTAAATGTCAACTGGTATTTTCAATTAAGGCCAAAAAAAAAGGAAAATGTCAAAAAAACGAAGATACAAAGTTTTGTCTTGAC
This sequence comes from Piaractus mesopotamicus, assembly GCA_023558415.1. NCBI lineage: Eukaryota > Metazoa > Chordata > Actinopteri > Characiformes > Serrasalmidae > Piaractus > Piaractus mesopotamicus. The sequence goes on along the minus strand of JAILXH010200629.1, from coordinate 8,586 downwards.
AGCAACGATAGGCACAGTAACAAAACAGCCTGATTAAGTATCAGGTATTCTAACTAGCCCCTAACTAGCAAGCATGACATCATCTAGCTGTGACGTCAACATCAGTGAGTAATTCGGCCCAGAAACCACCTAAAATCCTGTTATTTTTGCTCTGGTTTTTGGCCTTCATATTCCAACAAAGGGTTAAAAAATCGACATGATTCACACATCACATCACTCATCAGACTCTTACAATCCAGAGTGATTTAATCCACCTGTCACCATCCATCGGCCAGCAATCCAGCTCCAAAATCACCCAAACCCTACTCACTGCTGTTATATTACATCTCTGCTTTTAGCCTTCACATTATAAACAAAGGGTTAAAAATAGCAACATGATTCACACATCAGATCACTTAGAGGAACCTGCCATCACTTGCCAGAGTGAGTGAAACCAGCTCTAACCCCACACAATCCAGGAATTCAGCTCCAAACACAGCCATAACCAGCCATAAACCTGCTATAAGCTCTCTCCTTTAGCCTTCATTTGGCAACAAAAGGGTATTTTCAAAAGATCAGGTCTATCATGCTAGAAGAGAGTTAAAAAAAAGTTTTATTTCTACACAAACTTTCAGTCGCATTTGTGTTCATAAAAAGAAGAAGAAATATGTTACTATGATTTGAATTTAATGGGACAGTATAGTTGTACGTAGGGTCTTGTTTTGGGAAAAGAAAAGCCATACTTTACATTTTTGCCACTTTGTTGTCATTTATTGACATCAAACAAACTTAGACAGATTTAAACTATCAAAACGTATGTATAATTTGTTGTATAACTCACTATTAGGTCATCATATTTGTAATTACATAATGACATTAGAATAGTCTAATAATAGAGAAAACAAACAACCCTTGAGTTCTCAGGGAAAAGGCAAGCTGCTTGTATGAGTGTATGAGTGTATGTGTTAGCTGATGTTTGAATATGACTATGGTACACTCAGTAGACCAGTGTATCTATGTGTACAACTAAAGCATTCGCAGGAAAGAAGTCGGCCCACTCATTTAAGGCATAAAGACGTAGCCCATCGTGCTGCAGACTCATATAGCTGCGATGAGCTCATTCTCTCATACCTCCTCCTCCTGCAACCTCCACCTTCCTCCTCCTCCTGAAACTTCCACAGAACTACCACTCACTTCGTCATCACTGCCCCCTGTCCACCTGTTTGGACATTTTAATGGCTGGACTGACTCATGATTGGAAGTTTGGCTTGACATCAATCTTGGCTATCTTGCAAAAACATCATTTAGGTTTTAATTCAATGTGGTACAGTATTACACTTTTCGGTAAAAATACAGCCGTATGCAAAACTTTGAACACTACGGGTCAAATTTTAACATACTGGGGGAAAATAATTAATAAGTGCCACATTTTTCCCAGTTAAATTCAGCAATAAACAGTATCTGTGCATTAAACTTGTATTGTTTGTGGAGGATGTGTTCTTATTTTCATTTAGACAAACAACAAAACATGCAATTGTATGTCCATTGTAGTCGCTGTTATATCAGAACCCCTTAACTCTGTTTCACTGTTTTTATTTTTTAATACCTTTTGAAAATGTCATTGCTTTACATTTTTGTGAATATTATGAAAGGACCAATCAAAATGGCTTAACTGTACTTGGTACTCCATTTTTTCATTCTCCTATAAAGTTACCAATTTGGAGACAGGAACGGAGGTGGGTAAAGTAGCTAAAATTATATTCAAGTACAAGTCTTGTTGCTTCAAATAATAATAAAAGTAATAG
>JAILXH010200611.1:17130-31520 GCA_023558415.1 Piaractus mesopotamicus | reverse complement strand
TATATGTATATGTATGTATGTAATGTAGATATCTGCCAATGTTGATACATAAACATTTATGACATAGAAATTTAAACTACATGTACTTATTTTTAAGCAAATATCTGCAGATATCAGTATGGTTCCAATAACTACTTTAAAGATGGATCTTTGCTAGATTTTACTTAGACTTGACACTAAATCATTGTAATCATCTACATTATATGTAAATATGTTACATTATTTAGTAGACCTCTAGAGCCACGATTGTGGTTGAATGTACCATTAGATGTTTTGCCCGAATTGAAGAAATGGACTTACTAAATGAACATCTATCTGAAAATGAATAAAAACAGATTACTAAGCCACCAGGAAAGCCTTAGGATGCAGTTTCTGCATTTTAAGTTTCTGCATGATGGATGAAACCGAAGTGTTGTGTTCAAAGACTGAGGGGTCTCATGATCAAGAAGATAGATTAACAGTGGATCCTGGGTTTTTTTCTTTCTGCTGTTGAGACACATTAAAAGGTTGCACGTTTGGTCTTTCAGCAGTGCAGTCCTTGGACTGATGGGCATTTAATAAGACTGTAAAGATTGTAGAGCAGAGAGGCTTGTCAAATAAACATTCCCGCCTCCCTAGACTACAACATACATACAGTCCACAAATCAAGCAGGCAGTTAATGTTACTTTGTGGGAAATAGGATGATAATGCACAAAGCCTGCTCAACACTGACACTTAAATGTTTGTTTTATTTCATTTCCAATATTTCACTGTCACAGTCAGGCTCAGGCAGGAAGTAGTATGCCTGCCTCCTGCAGCCCCTATGGAGCAAGTCACATAAGCACACGCATACACATGCACATACACTGAGAGCCCCTAAAGAGCTACATGGCTAAGTCTCTGTCACGGTACCTGTGAAGGCTGCGTTAAGGTTCTAGGAGAAAGCCTTTCCCTACTGTGCTTATGCGCTCTTTCTTCCCACACATCACTGCAGGAAAATACCTGATTTTTTCCTCCTACTCTGAGCTGGGAAGCTACAATACTGGAGGTTTACCTCACCGCTATGAAGCTGCAAGACCTACACACATATAAACGTACACAAACGTGCACAAACATACATAAACACATCCAGATATGGACAAATATGGACTTGGCATGTACACACAGGCATGCACACACTGACACAGGAAGCACATTTTGGCAAATAAAGAAGAAGATTTCGCCAGGGGGAATAATGATACAGATAGAGGCATCATCACGCTTTAGGGCACACGGATCAGCAGGTCTGCTGATGCTTTCTCAGTCCCTGGCCTCTGGCTTTATTTTCTCTCCTGGCCTTTTCTTAGGGGGCTTTAGATCCAATTTGAAGTCTTCCTCTTTACCTCTTTTAACTCCTCTTTCTTGCTCCCACTGTATCTCTCTCTCTTTCTCTGTCTCTCTCTCTATGTAACTTGGGCTGTCAAAGTAAACATGTTAGAGGAAAATTGCACAATTTTTGTGAAATGTCTGCATAAGTAAATGGTTACAGTGTAAACAAAGCCATTCCGAATGGTTTGATGTGAAATCGCCCATTCTAGATAAACTTAGCAAGTTGGAATTGTTCACAGTGGTAGTGATAAGAACCAGACATCAGAAAAGTTTAGTATTTCTAAAACCTACCTCACAGAAAGTTTCTTACACAAAGCAGTCAGGAAGACGCTGCTTCATGCCTGAGACATTGTTTTACAGTTGTTTTGAGATGAGGTTTTGGTCTTAACATGCAAGAGATACAGGGTATTCTAAGGCAAAATTAAACTTATTTTTTTGGATTTGCCATTGTTTTACCATCGACAACATTACACATAAAACCTGAGACAATATATGAAGGTTCACTGCTCGTTTTGGATAATAAATAAATGCCTGTATTTTGTTGTCATAGCGTTTTGTATCACCACCATCCAAGTTTCTCTACAGTAAACCTTTGCACATCAAATTGTGCAGCGACTTGCGTGCTAATAGTGCTCTGTGCTGGAGATACTTCAAACTGCACGTGATTTCCAAAACTGCGCCCACGTGCTTTCTACGTTAAAACAAGGCATTCTCTGTGGTTACAGCCGCATTTTCATTATTCACCGGGACACTTGAGGAAAACAGAAGATCAAAAGCACGTCAGCATTTATTTTCGATTCCATTCACATAAAGTAAATTAAGGCAAATCTGTGCGGTCAAGCTATCATTACAGTGTGTAGCGGAGAGAAGTAACACAGCCAGTTTCTCAACAAAGCGCAAGAGTAGAGGAAGTAAGAAAATTAAAACATTAAATAAAGAAGGAAAAAACATACTATTAAACATATTAATTACACTGAATATTTCAGTAATGGTTTTATATTTAGAAACAGTATTTGTTGATGCCAATTGCTCTGCACTTTGCCCTTATGAAACCACCAGATGAGTTTTCTGATGCAGCAGGAATTGATAGTGCGTTCATTAATGGAAGGTTTCCAACACCGTGGATGATTTGTGCCGTTCTGTGTTGCTGCGTTCAGCATGTACTCGTCTGATTGGTGGTGCGGCACACAAGACCACAGTGCAGAATCCTAATTTAGGAGAAGGAAGGAAGCCGTGTGACCGAGACCCGTGCAGTTGTGGATTTTTAGCTGTCAGAGACAGTGTTGCGATTTCCGTGCTGACATTAGTATCGATGCCCTTTGACCTCAGATGACAGGCAGAGGCTCTGATGTTGTGGCCCCCATGCCAGAACCGTTCCTCTGTCGCTGACGGCAACCCTCATCACGGCGACAGTGATGGCACTCAGGGTCTCTGACTCAGTGACAGCTGAAGGAGCAAGCTCTGTGAATAACAAACAGCCACGTTATCTCACTGTCTCTCTCTCTCTCTCTCTCTCTCTCTCTCTCTCTCACTGTATTTCTCTGTATCTGTCTGTTCTCTGTCTCTTTCTGTTTCTATTTTTTCTCTCTTTCTCTCCCTTTCTCTCTCTTTCTTTCTCTCTTTCTGTATCTCGCTCTCTCTGTCTGTCTCACTGTATTTTTCTGTATCTGTCTGTCTTTTTGTTTCTCTTTCTCTGTCTCTTTCTCTCCCTTTCTCTCTCTCTTTCTGTATCTCTCTCTCTCTCTCTTACACTGTATTTTTCTGTCTCTCTGTCTCTTTCCGTATCTCTCTCTCTGTCTCTCGCTCTCGCTCTGTCTCTCTCTTTCTGCAGAAGCTCTGACATGCCACTAAACACTCTAGAAACTGTGTATGAGCGCAAAAGCGGGCTGGAGCATGTGAGTTCAGGCATGTTTGTTCCCCAGGAAATGTGTACATGTGGGTCACCGGCCCATCACAGCTCCCAAAGCTGTTTAGAGCATGAAGTGTTAGGTACAGCTTAGTGCTGCACAGTAATACAATCTTCATTTTTATCGCAATAAAGTTTTGATAACAATTATGAACTTGAGGTGTTACACGTCTATGAACTTTTGTACTTTATACCAAAACAAAATGCTTGCAACCTATTGTGCAGCGTATAGGATTAGCATAAAGACAGAACAACAGCCATTGTGGTCACATGTTCAATGCAGAATTCTTATTTCTGTTTTTTTTTTATTTTTTAAGACAGCTTTAAAGGCATTGTCCTCATAATTATGTTTTTTTTTCTCAGGGTTTAAAATGCCATTCAGACTTGAATAAGCATTGACATGGCTAAGCCTAATGCAAATAATATAATTAATACTTTTCAGTGTTGAATGATGGTAAAATGAATTCTGGTAAGGTTTTAGGCCACATCATCCAGTCCTAGTGCAGTCTTTCAGAACTTGGTGGTTCTTTTTTAGTGTCTTCAGTGTTTGAATGGGCCCCAGGAAAGGGTGCTTTATTCCATCAAAACGACTGGATCCCTCAGGACTCTGAAGGAATTGTGCTGTTATAGGATACAATAGAAATGTTTTATAGACATACGCACATGAGCACTTACAGTTTTGCACAGTGCGGTGCATCAGATAGACATGAACAGAGCTGACAAAGCTCAAGGAATCTCACTCGTATCTATCCTTTGATTAATACAGATTGTCTAGTGTGGAGGGTACAGCTCTCTTTTTCATTTATGAGAAAAAGAATGGAACAGAATGATACAGTTTTGAAGGCGCTGAAGAGGATGATTTGGCAGAGCCATTTTTTTCTCCGTTCGCTGCAAATTTTCATCTGAGAGAAATTTGAAATTTGTGATTAATGCGTGATCTACCCCACCCACTTCCAGGCTATTTTCTAACCTCATGAAGAAAAAGAAGGATCCCATGTTCTTACGTGTTACATTCTGTCAGCTGGGCCCATCCTGCTGTGTTCAGTTGCATGTTCATGGTAGTAACTGCCGTATTCTCATTGGTGTTAGGGTAGGTGCTCCAAAAAATAAATATATATCCAATTACAAATAATAATTACTTTTGTCAAACTGTGACAGGATTACAGAAAATGTAATGAGTAACATTTTCCAAGAAGTAATCCTGTCACACTCAGGGTCACTGAGTTCACGGCGCCTTACAATCAAAGTCACACCATCAGCTGTTGCAAGTAGCACAATGCTGCACTACCTCATCACAGGAAAAATGAATTATGTTACTGGAACATGTTACCCCCAACACTGGTTCTCATGCCTCATCATGAAAGACGTGTATTATTAGAGGAGTGGATCCCAACAGCATTTAACTGTGACTGTAGTAGTGCACTCAGTTTAGTAGTACTCGAAATACAATTTAGGAACTATTTGAAATGTTATTGTTGCTGTAAATGTTTGAGTTTTTGACGATATCATTGATCTCTAAATTATAAATGATGATAGATAAAGATCTATCTATCTATCTATCTATCTATCTATCTATCTGTCTATCTGTCTATCTATCATGTGCATGTACAGATGTGGTGAAACAGCAAATTGATATTGATATGTTTGAATAAAATTACTATTACTATTTTTACATTTTGAGCAGTGCAAGTACATTTTGAGAGTACAGGTTTGACACAAATCATAAGTGCTCAAAAGTAATTTAAATGCATATTTCATTTTACTTTTAACTGTGCTGCTACACTTACATGCCCACGCACACACATGCTAACAGCTATAGTTCCAGAAGACAGACCAGGAAGAGTTCCAAGTGCAAAGTTTTTTTCAACAGAGTTCCCAATATGACCAGCAGAAAGAGAAAAGGGCAGAAATCGATGAGATGCACCAGCTGTACGTGCTCCGCTTAGCCAAACACAGAATAACAGGAAGCCAAAGGCCGTTGTAGGAGTCATATCAAAGTCAAGCACCTTCTCTTTTCAGATCACAGCAGAAAAACACTTGGCTCTTGTGCTGTGAACTTTTCCCTAGGAAGAATCTTTAGCTATGTGCCTTTATGATCTCTTGAGGAACAGTATATAACAGTGTTTTTCCCCTCATATGGTCACAAATTGTAGTCGTAGTGACAGTCAAATGAGAAAATGAATCCAACTCACCATTGAGTATATAGTTAGTAATTATGTGGAAATTATGTGGTGAGCAGTTGGAAAGCTCCTACAACCCCTCTGTCTAAACAACTAGGGTGTGTTAATGTGTCTTCCTCTTTTAGAATGGCTGTTTTACTGCGTGTAAACCCAAACCATCATCCGTAGTCTCCTTGGTGATGCCTTCTGCTTTGATTATTAATGATTTTAAAGATTTGATGTACCAGGGATCAGTTGGTTTATGTGAAGTGCTATTCTGTGTGATTTCGTATGCATTGAAGCCAGTGTCAGTGTCATTTGGGTGCTCAGAATACATATGCACCCATTTCCCTGGGGGACAGTCCCTTTAGAAAGCACATTCACTGCCAATTGAAATGTTTGTAATGGCTATTATAATGAGACATCATGGTTTACTCTTCATTTTCGGGTGGAATTAGACCAGCGTTGTGTGAAATGCCACGCACACACATTGCACATAATTTAAAAGACTTTCAGAGTTAACAACTTCAAATAGCATAACAAACTTGCATCTTGAAGTGTTACGTAAGCGTTTTGGTAAACATTTTGTAATCCTCTGGTTTTAAGAAGTGATTTAGTATGATTGTTGCAAGGTTTCAGGGGTTGTCGGAGGGGGGGTTGGGTGCATGACATTCCTCTAAGCGAGTCAAGGCTGTAGCAGTGTGTGTGACAGGCCCGTTCATCATGGTGCTGTGCTACTGATAGATCTGAGATTGGCTCAGTTTGGCTTGTTTTAGCTTCAAGGAGGCTTAGGGGCCCTAGAACACACTCTGTCTCACACACACACACACACACACACACACAGTTACACAATTACAAACATGCCCACGCATCTGCCCCCTCCCCACACACAAACACTCTGTTCACGTACTTCTCTGTGTGTCTTCCTTTTGTCAACGGCTGAATTCGGCTGTTTACCAGCGAGTGAGCAAAGTGAATTGAGTTAGTGTTTATTTATTTATTTTCCAGTTAGGCCACCAGGGTTTTTGGCATGTCCACTTTGATGCTTTTTCGGCCGTGTTCATTTGCATTAGTATTAGTCAGCGCTACACTTTGGCCCTGGGTGGGGATTCATCGCAGTCATCCAGTGTTATCATTCACACTGACAGCTACTGCTAGGTACAAGAGAATGTGTGGGCTGGAAAAGCATATGCTACTATCGCAAGGGCAATAAGGTAGGAAAAATAACACTATTCTTTAGTTCTGACCCTTGGCTTTTCATTAATATTCATGAACACACTGCAGCATTCTCACATGGGACCATACTGTGACCTCAAATGCTCATAGTCATGTGAAAAAAACAAGTGGCGCTTTTTTCCTAAATACATATCAGCTCATATTTCTAGCATTTTTTTTTTTTTACATTTTTTGTCAGCTAGCATCTGTTTTGTCCAAGATATTAAGGTGAGGATGGTTATATTTAATCATCCCATTTGCATATCGCTTCAACAAATTTGTATTAAGCAAAGCATTAGCATATGTTACATCTTGGGAGCTGCTGTCATGATCTTGTATCTGAAATTGATCAGAAAACAGTGCACTGTTCTTTGTCTTTTGATAACCTTTTAATTTATATGAACTTAATCTGGTAGCATTATGATGAAGCTTTGCTGATGTGATACTGGAATTTGTGTTATTACTGCAGATGCACAGGTTGGTAAATTCTTTTGACCAGTAACTGACTAGCATTGGTGGGCAATTATTCATTAATAATAACAGGTTTGCCAAACACACACATGCAACATGAACAGAGGTGGTAAATTCAGGTCCAGAAAGTAAAAATCTTCCCCAGGATTTTCCCCAAAATATAAATTAATGCGAAAGAGATGTTAGCATTTCTTTTCTAATTTGATATAAAATATATCATGATGCAAAAACTATATGCAAAAAGCTGTATAACTATATTTTTATGTGTATTATGTATCATATTCCAAAATTTGCTTTTAGTTACACCCCTAACCTTTACTCAGGGCATGAATGCACAAATGAAACTGATAATGCATTCAAATCTGTGAGCATGATATTTGTCTCTCATCACTTGACAAACCTGTGCTACAGTATTTAGGTTACAATTTTACTCTTTATTTATCACCTGTGTAAAAGGCTGCAGAAGTGTTCACTGCAGTGTCCTCGGCATATTGCAATGTATAAGAGAAGTGTCAGAGTAAATTTAGTTCACTAGTTCATCATGTGCTGTATTCTTTAACGTGTACTTGCTGCTAAGGCATGTCTGCACCTTGTAAGTTATGTATTTGTGTTAGTTGAGTATAAGAGTTTAGTTGGCATTAGTAGTGGGTTATTAGTTTGTAGGCTGCTGCAATTAATGCTTAGCCATTAGAATTTTGGATTGGGCTTTGTAGTTCGTGTTGTAGCGAATGCTCAATGAATGGCGTGACTATAATGTGCAACCTGAGACACATATTGGTGAACATGGTGTTTGCTGTTAATTTTACAGCCACATGCTCTCACACAAGCATAGGTTATGTGTCCTTATACTGGGAACGTTCACTGGTAATCAGCACCACAGAGTAAACCACACCTATAATATGGTTCTCAGAAGCATCCCTAACATTATTTAAAACATAATATGAATGTTGTAGTTTTGTGTAATAAAATGTGAAGCTGAACATTAAACTATTAAAAAATAACATGAACATTTTCCCCAACATTGTTTATATTTATTCATTACTGTAGGTAGCTTGTTAACAAAAGCTAACATCTGTTGTACATGTGGTAATTTGCATCATTGTAGTGTATCGTATTATACTTGTGTCATGATTCCTATTGTATCGGGAAGTTGCTGCCAATATCCAGCCCTAATTATTACGCAAACTGAATGGGGAAGAAAAGAGCTAAAATGGAGCGTATTCATTATTTTTCACTGAGATTCCACGTTGGGAATTGGTTAATAGTTCAGTTACTCCAGTTTTCAATGTAACAAACAGATCCCGAGCAATTATCAGTGTTGAAATGTGGTTATGTGCCCAGCGTGATTCCGTCACCCATGTTCCTTCGAGTCGCTTAAACACCGCTGTGTCTGGAATCTCAATTACTGCATCCAAGGCTAGAACAAAGCGATGCCGTAAGAGAGAACTGCAATCATTGCTCTTTAATTGAGTTTGAGATGTAGCATTGCTCACTCCCTTTCACCAGAGCAGGCCCATCACGTCTCATCAGGCAGCCTGTGTCAGAGAGTGAATGAACAGAATGCCAGCGCCGCGCGCTCCTCTTGCCGAGACCTTAATGAACGAGCCGAATTCGCCTGTCACTCTAGAGCTGGAACGTGTGCACAAAGGCCTCCCTGCAGCATGCTGGAAAAACAGGAGGCCTTCAATCTACCTTGTTCCCCCCGGAGAACCTGGCCCCCAGCCATGCGTTACTCATTCAGTGAAGGCATTTAGGACTCCACACAACCATCTGGCCCAGCATTCCAGTCACAACAAAGACAATTATCAAGTTTATTGGCGTAAGCCTCAGCAAACATTCTCTTAAACAACGTAATAGGGCCTCAACTGGTGGATCATGACTGAGAAATTTCAGGTTGTTGATTATGGTCTTGGGATTCATTCATTTTTTTTATTCTACAGGTGTGAAAATTAAGCAGTGTTCTTATGAAAGGTCATGTATGGTTTCAGCGAAAATTTTCCAGTTATATTCTAATCATTAAGCCCTAATATAAATATGAGTTACAAACTTATGCCAGGATTATACATGTGTGAAGGAAACTGAAGCACCTTTCTCAGCATTTATACTCACACTTGTTGATTGTTGCTATTCTGGCATGCCAGATACGGTTAAACTAACGATTATATCCTGCAAGATTGGGGCTTATTCCCTGTGGGTGCTGTCACTAATTTTAGCGTGGTCGTGACACAAGTTTGTTAATCGCAAGGGATCTGATTAGTTCTCATTCTACTTTAAAACGGCTGCAGACACACGCCATCCTGCAGGAAAGCTGATTCCTATATTAAGAAAATGCTCTTTGTTACTCAGACATATATGCACACTGACAAAAAAGGAAGAAAATCAACTGAGGTGAGGTTATAAAGGTCTAGTGTGCTGCCTTTCTTCAAAGCAGTAATGCTTTCTGTGTCATCAACATTAAGATGTAACCTCTGCTGAAACTTATCAGCCCAATCTCAAAACTGTCTCTCATTCTTTGCACTGAGCAGTGCTGGATTAACCAGTATAACGAATTTTACCATTACGAGCCCCTATTCAGTCAGACCGAAGCATAATGCTTCAAGAGAATGGTACAGAAACATAGAGAAAAGGATTTTCTCCTCAGTCAGTTATCTCAATGCCTGTTCTATTCATGTGGCTCAGTGCTGCCGGGAGGAATTGGACCTGGTCCTGAGACCAAACGGATGGCAGGATTTAAGTGTGAGTGAAAAGAGGGGAAAATGACCATCACCCCAGAGAAGAGGACTCGTCAGAGATAAGGAGAGAAAAAAATGAAGTACAATTTTTCTTAGTTTTTGCTAAGGATGTTTTTGCTAAGGATAAAGTCAGGGGGTAATTACAAGGAGGGAGCCTGCTTCATGGAAAAGAGCTTATTAAATTTGAAGAGGTGGTTTTAAACTTTCATTCTGACTGTGCCTCATTGAGTTAAAGACAGAGATTTTAAATTCTACAATAAATCTATGCAAATTAACTTTAGCAGAAGTGGAGGATGGGGGCGATTAATTATGTAATTCAAAAGGGGCAGCATTGCTTGCTTTTAGTTAGAGGTGTGGACTCACATCACATGACTTGGATTCTGACTCGAGTCACAAATTTGATGACATGGGACTCGACAAAAGACTTGTGACTCAACTTTAACCTGAACACCAGTGACTTGGACTTTGACTTGGATTTTAGCCCTATGACTTGAAAAGACGAGCAAAGTGGAGGAAGTGTGGAGAGGCATCTGGCTGCCGACAGCACTCTTTACTCTTGATTACTTTTCATGTAAATGGATTTGTTTCCAGGCATTGCCAGAACTGCACCAAGAGTATATTTGATATGCAGCTCTAATGGCAACTTTGTCAATGAACACCGTGAATATATTTTACAGGTGAAGACAAGTAACAGAATTTGTCTTCCATAAGATGGAAACAAGTGAAATTCAAATGGTTATTCGCTTAGCTCTTAAACTCCAGTGTTACTGGCCTAGGCTAACTTACCGTTTTTGCCTGTTAAATGAAAACTGAGCTTGCTCTATTTGAATGACTTCTGCAGTTGAAACAAGCACAAAAATTCACCATCATTTTGCTGTCTTTTCAGAAACAGAACTGGTTTTGTTTGCTGTTTTGTATTGTTCGCCAGGCCGGGCAGCTTTGGGTAACACTTGCAAGATGCTAGCCATCTATCTTTATCATCGTCTAGCAACCAGAGATTACGTATGGGTACAGAGGGCTCAAAACATGCTCCCAAGAAATATCAAAATCATTATCTTGTACTTTTTCCCCAGTTTTTTTTTTTATGATTGTTAAATTTGTTAGTAATTTGATAGTAGTTTGATAATTGGTTTTTTTCCATGTGTAATAGCACTTTGTGTATACCATTGTGTGTGCCGTGGTTATCCATGTACTAACAGGAATTTAAAATTTTTATAAGGGTAATAAATAAAAAAATAACTTTGATGTTGATTTACCATATAGTACTAACATGCTATCATTATGTGTGCTGTATTACTGTTACCATCTTTTTTGGTGTTTGGTACTGGCATAAAATTTTGTTGAAGAATGCACACTGAGATAACACAGCTTTATTTTTTAATTTGCTGAAAACAGCACCAAACACAGATGGGGGGAAAAAAACGCAACCTCTCCAGTGCTAACAGCTAAAACCACAGCCCTCTGCTCGACTCTAGAAAACCCACCCCTCTACTTGTATTCAGGCTCTTCAACATAGAAGTCTTTGTACAAATGAACCTAAAACATCAATATTTCTTCTCTTTAAAAAACTGAACCACTTACAACACGGCATGGTGACACCCTTGGGGCGGTGCTACTACTTCATCCTCTCATGCACAGCTGATGGCACACTCGACGCTGCAGTGACTCACTATCACCTCTTGAGGTACAAAGTGGTATTACGAGACAGGGCATGACAAATTAGCATGCTAACTTCCGTAGATATCTCTGCAACAAGATACACAGGTGTTAAAACTAATATTTCTTCACATTCTGTTGATAATTTTAGTTAATTTTGGAATGTTTTGAACTAAAAATTTCACCTTTTAAACTTCAGACTATAGGCTGCTATAAATCAAATGTGAGGTGAATAAACACAAAATACAAAATACTCGTACATTTTTCCACATCAAAGCTATACACACTGGACGCAGCACAGTTTCTTTGGAATTTAGTCATTGTGTGAAAATAAATGGGCAGAACATCCTTCAAGAACATATCGCTGTTGTCGGAAGAAAACCTCGTATCTCCAAAATTATAACTTCACAGGAGAAGGAAAAAACCTACTTAACATTTAATGTAAGTCAATGGAACCAGAGTTTTTTCCAAAGTAATTTTGGGTCATTTCCTTTAGTCCATTCATCATGAAATTTGCACACAATTATATTTTGAAATTATGTCAAAAACTGAAAAACGTCAAAAATGGGGATACGAGGTTTTCTTCCGACAACAGCAGTATGTTTTGCTTCTCATGAAATGAAACACTGAACAGGATGCTCTTCACTTTAGAAAAATGAGAGGGGAATTGGGAGTTTCTCCACCACATTCAGGAGCTAAAACTTTGAGTTGAGATCTTTGTGATTCATTCTGAAGTGCTTTTGGAGAAGCAGCTCCACATGGACAAAGCACAACACAAACGGGTGGAATGTCTTTAAGTACAAATAACCCTTTGCCCCTGAAATAATGGACAAGTGGTGACATTAAACAGGCTACTTTGCATTTTGAAAAAAGCGTAAGTATCATGGACAGCTTCACTGCTTCATTCAAAAGCTGAAAGTTTGAGTGCTTCCACATATAACTCAGATGTTCGTAGCTCACTTCAGGCCACATTTGAGCTGATTTTGGAGATTTTGTTACCATGCCAACGCCAGAGATGACCATGATTGGTTAGAGAGTTCAGGCACAAAAGTTGAACACAGAGGAAAAAAAACAAGTTCGGTGTGCAAGATATCAGCTGTGCATGCGTTCTAATTCATTTATTGTCATAAATTGCACAAGTAAACCACAGTCGGTGTGTAAAGGCTTTTACTTGTTTCTTACAACTCAATGACTTGTTCCCATCTCTGCTGTTTGTATTGTGGAGGGGGTCGTGATCCTCTGCTTTGTGTATTTTTGCGTGCAAGATATTTGAATGTCCTTCATTTGTAACAGAACGGTAACATGCATGCAGACATTTGCAGCAAATCCACGCCAACACTTTCCTACAGCGAAGCCTATATGTTTGAGATTAAGGTTTTAGCGGGCATTCCTGTCTTGTAAATTTTGTCCCATGATGACAGCTTTGTGAGCTTCGAGATGGTTTCCCATTGATTTACATAGTTTTTGGTTGTTATTTATTCTTGGTATGAAATAAAGATGCTATCTTTATTTCTGGCACGATGGTTTGTTTGTTTCTGAGGGATTCTTCACCTCCCACACAAAACAGTGCCTGTCTGCATTTCAGTCTGTGCCACCACCACTCTCTTTCTCACTTTCTGGCTTTCTCTCTCACTCTCTTGCTCTCTGTCACTCTCTATCTCACTCTCTCCCTCGCTTTCTCCTGCTCAGACCCCTTGGCTGCCCTTCACAGAGTTGTGCTTTTCTGATGAAGTGTGGCATTGTGTGTGCGTGTGTGTGTGGGAGTCTGGCTCTCAAAGGGCTCTGTGATGCATGGCGACACCTTAATTTGATATTTTGGGGAGTGCGTGTGTGTTTGTGTGTGTGCGGGTGTGTGTGTGTGCGCGTTTGTGTAAATGAGTGAGTGGAACGAGGAAAGGTGTGGAGAAGAGTGAGGGGCTGCAGGTGAGTTCAGTTGAGTCAGCAGCATATGTCAAATGGGTAGAATAGGTTCTAAAGAAAGAGGCAGAGAGAGAAGGGGGGGTGAAGTGTCATTATTACGTCCATTACTCACCCTGGCTTCCATTAGATTCCTCTCTGACCTGTCTCTTTCTCTAGGCTCCACTCTGCCATATAATACAGCGATGTGATGAAGACTGCACTGAAGAAGAGGAGGATAATGACCAGGATTAGAATCGACTTGGTGTCATTTAGCTCTGGCCCAGTGTACATAGACAGCAGAGCTTCCGAAGGAGGTCAAAGGTCGTACGCATAATAACCAAATGGAGCAATTAATGATGGTGTAATTTCAGCCACCTCCCCACCTCTCTCTCATATAATGGATTTTAAATGACAACCGGTTTGTCTCTACTGGGGGGAACATTCCATTAAACTCTTCAAGATGATGATGGTAATTCGTCGCCCTCTGGTTTCTTGCTTTTATCTTTCTTCAGGATAATTCTTGGAGATTACAACTGTGTTGACTTGAAATGAATGCCTCCGAGCACTGACCTTTACAATAAGCACCTCAGAGACGCTGTTCTGTGCTATTTCAGTCAGTCTTCTTCAGAAATTTGTTCAGTCCACAAATATGTACCCAGTGCTCAAAACAAACCTAGCTAAGAGATCGGGAAATGTACAGTGTAGGGCTGACCGATATATGTTTGCTGCTAAAATCAGCTGATATTAATGCTACATGTGTTTATCACTCTGCTTGTAATGACAAGACAACTCTTATGTGCTGATTTCTGTTTCAAGCACTTACACCAGTCTCTTTAGAGACTGCTAAGCTGACAGTAATCTGTTGCTCACTTTTGTAATAGAAATACAGGCTGAACTGGCAAGCTTGAACACAAAAATCATGGTCCAAATAAAATGCATCCAAACCTTTTGTAACACAAAAATAATATGTGTAGAGAACAGTTAGGCTGTCAAACACTTAATTA
>JAILXH010200554.1:1035-13261 GCA_023558415.1 Piaractus mesopotamicus | reverse complement strand
ATTTAAAAAAAAAAAAAAAAAAAAAAAAAAAAAACCTATCAAATCATTATTTACTTAAAAAAACCTACGCTGTAAACAAATGCATATTTACATGCAATCTCCTGTAAATTTAGCATGATTTAACATGCATTTCACATTTTTAGAAATAGTAGTGTAGTTGCTGTAAAGTTTTGTCTATTATTTTACTGTTAAATCCCTTTTTACCAAAAATGCTATACTGTTACATGATGGTGGTTTGACAACATGGTGGAATTTGTACAAGAATTTGTCAATAAAATGTAAAGTCATTGCACATTTTATTAAAGCAAATCAAACACTTAATGGGTCAGTTTCCCAAACAGTAGAATGGAGATAATCATAGTCTGGAGTCTGGGAAGCCAACCCTATATAAAGTATATATAGCCTTTCTGTTATAACGGAACCTAATAACTCAGAAATGGTAACTTTATAGGAGAAGACAACTTTAATATGCATTATAATAATATAATAAGATTTTAATTCCGAGTGATTTTGGACTATTTGTGTTTGTCCATTCATCCTGACCTGTTAACACAATGCAAAGAGCAGCTGAGGTATGAGATTTTGATATGACAGCAACAATAAGTTGCAGTTATTACTGAATTTGTACAGTTGTCAGTTGCAAAAGTTTAGGTGCCAGATTACATGTTTTGTTAATTTTGTGAACACAAGGAAATCTCCTCTACAGAGAACACACTTCTGCATATATTAATGCACAATTACTGTTTATTTGCTGAATTTAACAGAATAGACAGAAATTGTGCACTAAAACAGAGCAGCTAATCAGAACAGATTTTATTACGTACAGTCGTATGCAAAAGTGAAATTACGTTTTGTTGTTTCTGATGTTTGATGAAAATGAACATGAAACAATCTAAAATGTTTTTTTAAAAAACATTGTGGCACATTGTATATTGTTTGATTTTTTCTAATATGTTAAACTCAGTAAATAATAGAAATTGTGCACTACAATTTGTAAGAATTACATAAGTGTGATCCCTTTATAGGATGTGTTCATTTAGAAAATCTCCAAAACATGTCATTTGACCAGAGGTGTTCAAACTTTTGTATATGACTATATAGTTATAACTTTAACTATGTTATGTTAACAAAATATAGAGCACATTGTTTCTGCATGAAACCTAACTAACACATACTGGTGCTACTTGTTGCTGCGTTGACCCCACTGGCCCGGCAGGGGCTGGCTGGTCGGCTGTTAGCCGATCTCTTAGTGGAAGCAGGGCTTCTGATAACCATGTTAAATGAAGTTAATGCCTTTAACCACAACACATTTTAGAAGCTGTAGAGCGTATGAGCCTCCTGATGTAAACTGCAGCTATCCCAATAATCATAATGCAGATGAACACCACCATGCCCACCACCACGCCCAGCCCAGCAGAGGAAGCAGAGCTAGTCTGAGTGCCAGATGTGTCTGAGAGGGATACATACAGAGAGTAACAATGAAAGTTAGGAGAATACAATCTTTAAGCAATGTGGCTGCAAGGAGGGATCTCTTTAGTTGATGGTTTGTAAGATATAGCTTACCTTGCACATTCAATGGCTGAGCTAAAAGAAAAGAGAACAGAAGAGTTACCCGGCAAATCTCTTTACAATTCTGTTAAATAAGTCATTATGAAAACGCATGAACAACATGTTAGTTGAATGAATGGTAAGCCACTCAAAAAGATTGTGGGTGACGTAGACTTCCATATTTTGTTAGTTCTAACCAAGGAGCTATAAAAAATACAGGGACAATCGTCCACAAAATGTATGCATGAGGGCATTTAGGTAGTCAGCTGGGGGAATATTGGTGCCCACTTTATTTAAACTTTAAAGGAGACGGGCTTTAAAAAGGTAAACAGTGTACAAGCTTATTCACACCGAATCTTGAGTCTGAATTGTATAGATATTTTTGTCAAGTTATGAAAATGCACATGTGCAAATGAATGCCGTCTTTCGCACTAAGTCAGAAATTCATGGACTGCAATGCTACGTAAAACATTTCATCAGAGCCAGCTCAAGTTTTTTTGCATTGTATGGATGCATTAAAATCAGGCTGACCAATCAGAGCTTAGTTGTCATGGTTGCAGTCCACGCAAATGTGTACCAAGGTGGGCTCCCTGTTGTTTGTTCGCTCCTTTTTAATAGGAGCGCAGAACAGAAGCTGTGCCTCAAATTCCCCCACTGATATATGAAAATACTTTTGGAATCACTCATTATTCAGGCCCAGCTCTTGTGTAGGTGGTAGGTTGAGTGAATGGGTTATATCAAGTGCTTAAATGGCCTATGTCCTGAGTCGGTCTTAGATTACATGCTTCTATGTACCCACATGAGTCATAATTCAAGGCATATGAGCCTCAGATTGATGTCATATGGTTTTTTGTTTCTGTGTTGTTAAGGCCTGATCCACACATTTCTGGATATTTTTGGAAGTGTAGTTTGTTTTTCTGCGGTTTAGGGTCCCGTCCACACAACAGTGCTGTTTTCGCTTACTAAAAATTCTCTCCAGGGTGGAGATTTTTGAAAATTGTTTTCACATCATGACGCTAACTTGTGCATGTGTGTAACTGTTTTCATTAATTAAGTATGCAGAACTCTGAACTGAAATATGACTGATGACTAGGTTGCATGGAATTTATAGTTGAATTTGGCTTTATTTTTTCATTAAACCCTAGTGTGGAGGCGTCAGGATGTACAGTGGGGTGTCACCTTGACAGTGAATATTAAAAAATACCTCAGTGATTCTAAAGATATATGACCTGATGATCATTAACCAAAGTCAGATTTGAACTAAATCCTAACTTCGTAATTCAAACGGAGTGAAAATCTAGAAAAACTCTGCTTCCCTGCCTGATTGGTACTTGTGTGGGCATTTTAGAGAGGGTGGAGTGGCCATGGCAACATAAACAGGGCTATTTTTAATTTTTTTTGTTTTTATCAAAAATCAAACTTTGAATCTGTGTGAAATATCAAATTATGAAGGTCTGATAGTCTGCAGGTCAAAGTTTGCTGTATTTGTAAGACTTAATTCACACATACTGTCTCTGCATGGCGTGACTCACTGGCACTGGCCTTTCATACACACAGTGTTCGAGCTGCAGATCGGAGCAGAAAGTAAGTTACAGAGCCATCCTTTATCCAAACACATAAACAGTCAAATCAGTCTCTCTTCTCAATAAAATTTTCAAAAGAGGGCAGTACGTTTGTTTACCCTCAACTTGTGATTGGACAAAAGCTTCAAGCCAACTGGTAAATCTGTGTGAAGCACAGAATGTTTAACTAGTATTTCGTTTAACAACATTTGCAAATTAAATTAAAGAATTTGCGAATAAATAAAAGATTTTCTGTTTAATTTGCATTGATTTTTAATGGCTTATTTCAGTTTCTTTTGCTGGTTGGCATGTGCAGAAAATATCACCTCCTTACAGGCAGCGCAAAACAAAGCAGCAGAGCGTTCCAGACCTAGAGATTCTGCAGCACTTCAGTCTTTAAGTCTGGAACGCTCTCACACTTTGCTCACACTGCCTGTGTGAAAGCGCTGACCTATTAACTTAAGTAATGAAATGAAAATGAAGACATTCCGAGTCGCTTACGCCACACAGAGGTAGTATGCATGATTCAAGTCTAATATGCTACCATCATGTTAAAAAATCTCTGCTTTATTTTGCGCATTGTGAATGCTCACAGTGTTCTTATTAAGGTGTATAACATCAAATATTACGGACTATCATCTCCCCTACTGGGCCGGCAGAGTTGTGCGAGTATTTTTCCGAGTCATTTTTGTGTCCTTGTGTGAACATAGAGATTTTTGAAAAATGCTGCTGGTGTAGGCATAGACATTTTTGTAAACGGAGGGAACCAATATATATTTTTTGAAAAATATCCAGCTACGTGTGAACTTCTGCTCCGATTGGCTGTCCTGTATTGTGCCTCATTCAGAAAGCAGTCCAAGCTAAGGCTAAACTGCTGTAAGCTAATGTAGGCACATCCATGTAAATGTGTGGTAACACTTTCTTTGAAGCCACCTACATAGGGACTTTATAACACATGCATAAGCATGGAATTACATACTTACAAAAGCAATACTTGAGAATTTATGAACAGCTTATGTCAGTATTCACAAGATGACATAAGATCTTTTATCAAGTACATGACATTGTATTGATGTAAGGGGCCTTACATTAAAGTGATGGACATTTGCCCCTTTCATTAGACTGTTATGAGGAACTGATAAGGCAAAGGCCTAGTTAAGATTATCTAACTGAAGTGATACATGAACATTTACAGGTGTATGAAAATGATTAGGTGAGGTGATCAGAGTCGTCCATCAAACTGATTTATAATGTTCTTAATTAGGCTTCTGTCTTAGAAGCTCAGTTACATGAAAGTGATGCTTCATAATAGTGTTATAGGTTTTTTTAGTGTAAGGCCTCTTATGTCAGTATAATGTCACTTACTTCAGAAAGCATCTGATGCCTCCTTGCAAATAATGACATAAGCTGTTTATCAATACTCAAGTATACCTTTTTAAACTTTTTTATGCATATGTAATGAAGTCCATATGTAAGTAGCCTTCAAATAAAGTGTTATCTAATGTGTTGGTTTTTGTAACATCACAGAAACAGTATATATGGACTGTACTGGGGAGTGAACGGTACATTTAGAAGCTTTAACAATGTTTACATGTTACATTAAACTCTTCTGTATGAAGAAAGAAAGAAGATGGGTGTTATTTTATGATATGGGCCCTTTGCACTTGATGTGAAGGGGTTAAAAATCCTATCTATTTTTTGTAAACTTTAGACCAATACAGTCATTTATCACAGCACATATCTGATACTTCTAGTCATAAACACTTAATCAAAGAATATGTACTTTTACTTTGGTAAGCACTATATATTTTCTGTCAATTTTTCATTGACTAAATTAATACAAGATTAGTGTTGAAGCTCTGTTTTTACTCTATTTTTGACCATTCTGGGTTTTTTGTATATGTGCGTATGATTTGAATGTCTTACAGCTCTCTGTTCTTGTAATGATGGCAGGAGACGTGAGGGTGGCGGACTCTGAGACTCCATCTTGAAGAGAAGAAGCAGACCCCACGTCTCTCCTCTTTCTGCCATTAAGGCACAGCTGTGTGCAGATGGAGAATGAGCAGGTGAGAAGCACCAAGGCTATGTAAGGACCATTGTACTGAATTAGTACAAACTGTAGTCCCACCGTAAAAAACATTATGTATTCAGATCTTAGATATTTACAAGGATTATGTTATAATCTGTTTAAACCCAAAACGTTCACTGAGATAGTAATGAGATAAAAATGTACAAAATCATCATTTATAGGGTACTTTCTACTGGAAGTTGGCTCTCCCAAACCCTAACCTCTAAATTTCAACTAGTAAAAATATTCCTTACTCTTTCTTATATATTGTATTTTTAAATTGTCCATTTTTTTAATAATAAAAAAAAAAAACTTTATTAAAAAAATGCTCTCCCGAGTTTTAGTCCTTAGGTGGAGCCTTATTTTAGCCACACCCCTGCATTTTAGAGCAGGAAGTGAGACCACATCCCTGTCCCTCATGGCCACATGGTGAGCAGTTAGATCCCATTGTTTTGAAGTAAATGTGTCCCAAAGTCTGAAAATCAGTGTGTAGCAGTAGAAAATTGTCACTACCAAAACACAGATTGCCTGCAATTAAGTTTTTTGTGTTCTAATGAAAAATACCAGGCCTCATTCACCAAATGTTCTTAAGAAGAAATTTCTTCTTTAAACCCACTTACGCAATTTTTACGAAGATTCTGGCATTCTGAGGTTTAACACGTCATGAATCTGTCATAGACTTTTTCTTGACACCTTTCTCAGAAACAAATTTAGGAAAAAAATTTAAGGGGCCAAGGAGGCCCATTATGATTTTATGTGTATACAACTGTGTTTGCTTTACGCGTCATCACTACCAAAACAGTCACTACTGAAACATTCTGAAAGGTTTTGGTAGTGTTATGATTGGGTAGTGATGAAATGACTAAAGTTCAAGTGACTTTGAACCAATTCACTAGAAGGATCCATATATGCGAACATGTCTGTCTGTTAATCTGCATAGGTGTGTTTAAATATAACTGACAACTGGCTAAAATGCGGTTACCCTGTACGTTCTGCAGATAGTCTTCTCACACAGTCGTGTAATGCAGTGCAGGTAGTACGTGGAAATCGTCCTGTTCTGTTGCTCCGTGAAGCGGAAAGCAGGGAAGGAAAACCGTGCTCGATTACTCTCACCATTCTCAATCATGTTGGTCATCTCATCACTAAAGCATCTGCAAAAACACAGACACCAAGCATTTACAAAGCAATTTCTAAATGCTTAGACTGTAGATACCAAGAACAGCCAATGTGCCATTAACTACGAATGTCTTAAAATGCTCAAAGGAATATGTTGCCTGACTTGCAGGCTGTGTTGGGGTTCTTGACATGTTTGACTCCCTTTCACAACACAGTCATCCACATTTGTGTGGATTCTTCACCTAGAACTGCATTTAGCCTAGCACAAAGTTTAAAATTGAACAGCACTGGTAGGACTTACTTCCTCTAACAACTATCACTTATGCACTTAGTGTCACACCAAAAAAAACAAACCTGACCTTAAAGGGACCAAATGATAAGTGACTGGTCAAAAAGGAAAATATAACTATTGCTACATTTGGTGTAAGCATGCGTAACCGCATCCTTCTGCAGTTACAGTAGTCACTAAAGTGAGATGGTCCAGTTTAAAGACTAAAGACTGACCCCCTTATGATGACGCATGAGCAAGGGGGAAGAAAATTTTTGGGTGGCCGTTTGAAGTCCAAATGCTTGTATTTATTAGCCAATAGATAAGCAGGTAATAAATACAACCACACCACAGGGTTTTTTTCAGGGTTGTATGGCATATTCGTGTAATGCATTCTGGGTATTCTAGCGACAGAACATTAATGTTACGTACTTTACTGGTCCTACAAGGGAGATTTGTCATTTTGCTGCCTAACTATGCTCAACCTAGGAGTAGCACAGCATCACCAGCAGAGCAGCGCCGCCTGGGGCAGTGGGGGTTAAGTGCCTTGCCCAAGGGCAGAACCGGGTATTTGAACCTGCAACCTTCCGGTTGATAGCTCACTTCTCCCACCACTAGGCTACTGGCCACCTAATGAACAATGATTGATGAACTGAAACATGAAAATGATATCAAATTGTGAGTTCTCTCAAACCCATAAGGCTGATGGATGCAACGCTGCAGTACAGAATACTGTAGAACTTATCAAGCACTAGTTTTAGGCCAGCATGCCTGTTCAAAGTTCACATTTTATAGAATATCTTTGCAAAAAAGTGAGTGAGAATTACAGCTAAGTATGAGAACTTACGGTATAAAGAGGTTGTAGAAGGTAGTGTTGTCTGGGTTAAGTGACGTGGAGGCATAACACCTGTCCAGCAACACGAAGTACCTAAAGTGAAGCAAGATTTGTTCATGATTCAACATACAAGATTTGACCCCATTGAACTCAATTCAGCAGAAACATAATAGGATCAAATCCTGCTCCATAATTTATTTTAACATAGTTGAAAGCCATAAAGAAAGGTCTTACTGGGTGGTGAGATTGGTGGCATGGACCTGCACAAATACATTAGTCCTCAGCTCGATCCCCAGTTGAGGGATGACCAGGGGTTTGGTGTAGTTTACATCCTAAAACAGAAGAGTGACATTATTTTGGTGGTTTCACACACAGAGTTCAGAAGTGACAAAGTTGTGGTATAATATGCAAGTGCTGTTTGTATGTATAGCTCATATTCGAGTATCTCTTGGCTCGTTGACATGTATAAAAGTATGATGCTGCTAAATTGCCTTACGCTGAAGAGCCGGAGACTCAGCGTGCTGATGAAACTGCCATTGTTGTCCTTCACTGCGACAGAGGTTGAAGACCTGTAAGGGAAGGAGTTTAACACTAGATCAGATCAGCAATGTAAAAAGAAAAGGGGGAATTTTGTTGAGCACAATAAACTATAGACCTAACCCTAACACAACCAAAATTAAATCACTTACTGTCTGATCTTGAATTACTGAAGTGATCTATTACTAGCCGTAGAGGACAGAGTGGTCAGAGAGCACTTCATCTGAGCCTGCTTCACTGCCAGACTGTGGAAATCAAGCCTCAGCTGAAGTCGGGTTCTAGAATCCTCAGAGTGAAGTTCTGTCTTGCCGGTGTTTCGAGTTATGCTGTGTAGAAGATGTGCTGCTTCCCAAATTTGCGTTTATCATGTAGCCATGTCCCCGTGACTCAGGAGGATAAGCGGCATAGATAATGTGTGTGCGCATGTGTGTACGTAGCCATGTTCTTCAGAAGTGGCAGCTATTGAACATAACTAGAAACACAACGGCACTCATCCAAAAAACAAAAAATGCAGATTTGACCTCCTTCGGCGATAAGAGGTTAAAGATACTTTGCATCTGTTTAATGAAACGTTCAAACAATGTGGAAAACAGCGGAGATCACTAATAAGCTTCAGTGCATGAAATCGAGCGCCAGATACCGGTACCTCATTTACATATCATTTACATGAAGCATGCCCTAGCTCACGCAGGTATTTTGGTAAGAAGCCAATAAAAAAAACAGCATTCAGCGCCTTGTGAGCCAATGGCTCTGTTCACTGATGCAGTTTGAGGTTCAGCAGAGAGCGCACTGCTCCCCTACAGACCGAACTTTCCTATGTTAAAATTACAATGACAGGAGATAACAAAATGTGAGACAAAAAAAAAAAAATGTCAGTAGAAAATGATGGTAGAATAATGTGATTGTACAGTGTGACTATTTTCCTAAAGTAACATATTAAATTCTGTTTTACCGCAGTGTATGAAATGCTTCTGCAGTAGCTGTTTTTTAGTGTCATTAGTGCAAACAAAATTACAGTGTAATATGTCTTTAAATGGAACATGGAATAGATGCAGCATTTGTTTATATCAATTCCACTTTTGTACTGGACTGCCATGAGCACACGTTATTAGTATTACTGCATTTTTCTATTTGTATTCTTATTATTGGTATTATAGATGATATTTATGATACTTCTGGTTAGTTAACCTGGTAAGTAAATCGAGCATTGTTTCAGGTCGTAAAACTATTAGACTCAAGTTCACAAACACACCCACCAGACCTGAATTTGGTTGTACAGATTTGCCAAATATTAAGCTGAAGAATAACAAAGCAGTGAAATTTGCCCAGATTTGGCTGAACACAACTCTTTTTGACATAACCTAGCTACCACACAGAAGTGCATTAACCTGTATGTTAACATATGTTCACATGTGGTTGTTGTTTAGTATTTTCAGTTGAAGAGATGCCCAAAACATCTCAAATGTATGGGTGAGTAATAAGGCAAAAATACAAAATCACAATACTATACACAATATAAATGATATGCAGTGCAATATTTTGTTTTTTTGAGTTGGAACAGACAAAAAAGAACCAGCAGTGCCACATTATAAAGCACTTTAAAAACTGAGTATAACATATTGCACTGCACTAAATTCATTAACCAATTAAGTCTAATTCTGTTCTCTTTGTAATTAAACATGCAGTTGGTCATTGTTGAGTGCTGACGATATCCACAATATGCTGAGAAAGGTGTATTGTGGTGTATTGTGATGTGATTTGTCATAATATAATAAAATATGATCCTATCATTATCCTACTATACTGTCCTCTTGTGACTGGTTTGATTTCTTGAAATACATAGATACCTTTTTATTTTCTTAAAGACAAATAAATGGGCCTCATTCACCAACCGTTCCGTTTTCATGAGGATTCTGAACACGCCATGAATCTGATGTCGACTTTTTCTTAGGACCTTTCTCAAGAACACATTTAAGAACAAACTTAGAAAGATGTTGGTGAATAAGGCCCAATGCTATTTTTAGGGAAGAATAGGCAGATGAGCAGTACTTATTTACTACTTAAGCTACACTTAGCATGCTATGAATAAACCACTTTCAAAATCAGTTAGGAGCAAAGGTCCTTGTTGGTCAAATGGTGGTCCAAGCTTCTTGTCATACCCTGTTTCTTTTTACATAATTTCACAGTCTGTGCATTAACGTTCTTGAGACTTTGACCTCTCACTCACACAAAGGTCATTAATCAATAAAGTGCAGTGTCTATATTTCTGGAACTTTTTATATTTAGCTTAAAGTCCACAGAGGAAAAAACTACTTTAAAACTCCTTTTCTCTCAATGCCAACCCTGTACTGTGGCATCACTAAAGACTACATACCAGGAATATAATCGTTTACACTATGCACTGGTTAATTTTGATCAGAGATAGTAAAACTACTCTGACATGTGAGCATCTTCCCCAGTGAGTTCTATTTTTTGTCCTTGGTGTTGTGTAAGATAAGAGACATTGTTGTCAATCTGGAGTTCCTTTTTTTATTATTATGCTGCTGAAAGAGGAAACACCATGAGGAATGCTTACACGTCCATCTGTGTGTTGTTGATCAGGTACTCCAGAGGATAGGCACACGAGTAAAAGTACTTCAGCTCAGCATTATATGTCACTGTGCCTATTGTAGGGTCATACGATCGCACCAAGCCGCTGATGTTTACTGTCTGGATGGTGGAAAAGTCGGAGAATATTCCAGTGCCTGGAGCGCTGGTCGTCTGCGGAGGAAAGCGGAACCAGAGACTTGTAGATTAATTTACTGATACAATCTGCGTTGCCTAAAATAGCTCTTTTGTTTGGACTCAGAACCAGTGAATTCAGTCCATAAAGAAGAAGGAAGAGAGGAGAAGATAAATTCTCCTCTGTATACCCTCATAAGAATAAAAAGATAGCCTTAGAATAAATCATTTTCTAGTGGTAATTTGAGCACCTTCGGGTTTATGGTTTTAAATTATGGAGGCATGGATATTTCCACACACTGATCTCTTGCTTCTCATAGAATAGTTCTCTCCAAACATGGACAGTAAATCACTGTTAAACAGTAGAGCAGGAGTCACTATGAAAACTCAGATTATATTCATTTTACAATGATCATTGCACAAGAATTGCACCAGAACGGGTGCACAGTTTGGATACTGACCAAGCTTATGGTGCATTTTGATGTCCTTCTCAGCTTGTAAAGTGGGATGAAAATTGTCAGCTCACCAAATTACTACCAGTTTTTTTTGAGGGGTAATTAATAGTTGGGGTAGGACTAGATCAATAACACCACTCACTGTAAAAATATTTATGCTAATGAATAGGGCCTGCCTGTTTATTATGCAGATTATGATACAGAAAACTTGCCATGGGTTTTCTGTTGGTATTTCGTCAGTGTTGGGACAAAACCTTATATCTCCATTTTTGTTCCATATTTTTAAGAAATTGAAACTTGCCTTTACAATGTCTTAAAATTTCATGATGAATGGACCAATTCAAAGCGCAAAAATATTGTCTCACTAACTTCCATTCAAATTTAAGAACATGTTTTCTTTCTTCTGTATAACAAACATTTTTAGTTTTGTCCCACTATTTGGACATGTCAAAAACATGTTGAAAACATGTCCAAATCAGTAATTTAATTATAATTTCATCTTTAGCTTGAGAATTTACGGCCCACAGTCAACACTCCCCCATTGAATCAAACTTATGTTTTACTTCTTTTTCACAGGATTGCACCAGTATCTGCATCAGTATAGTCTGGGGTCATGTCAGCTGTTCCTGTTATAGAACATGGATATAGGTAAGTAGGTAAAAAAGTAGTTTGACACATCTGGATAAACCATTGACATGACAAATCATTGTCTTCAAGGCTGTATTGTACATGTATTGCAACTCGGTGTACTGCAGTTTATGCCCTGGTACCATAGAACTGTTTCAACATAAACTATGTGCTGTATTAACAAGACATATCTTACCTTGAAAGTGCTGCCACAGGCGTTAGTCTGGTTAATGGGGAAGTTGAAGCGAAGCACTGGAGGAGCAACAGAAGTATCCACAGTGCCTCTGCAGGTTGGGTCATCCATAATGTTGTTGAGGAAAAGCAAAGACTCGTTGTAGCCAGTGTAGACAGCTGGACAAATCTGTATAGCCAGGCCAATGGAATTAGTGCCACATTCCACAGCAATGTCTGTGTACTCTAGCAAAAGAGAAATCAATCAATCAATCAATCAGTCAATACAATAAAAAATAAAAGCAAACCAATTTTTAC